>WBMW01003580.1:141274-165891 GCA_013396635.1 Penelope pileata | reverse complement strand
CGCCGCGCGCTCGTCCAGCGCCGCCCTGCGGCTGCCGTCCGCGCGCGCCAGGCGCTGCGCCTTCCAGCGCGCGAACGCCGCCATCGGGCACCGCGCGCCGCGCTGCACCGACGGCAGCGCGCGAGGGACAAACTTCCTCCCGGCTCCTCCCGCCCCCGCTGCGCTCCGCCTCCCGTCGTGGCTCCGCCCGCAACGCGCGGCCTGTGCGGGTCCGAGGGCGTCCGGGCGTTCGTGTTACAGCTTCTCTCCTTCCCGCAGCCGTCCGGGCGGCCATGGCAGCCGCCAGGGGCTTGATGAGGGCCGTGCGGGTGTCCCAGTTCGGCGGCCCCGAGGTGCTGAAGCTGCAGACGGACGTCCCGGTCCCTGCTCCCGGGGACAGCCAAGTGCGTGCGGGCACAGCGGGGTGCGGGAGCCCGGGAGCACGGGAAGCTGAGCACGCGGCGTTGCTCGGCTGTTTGCACTCGCACGGGGCAGAGGTGGGGGTTTTGCTGTCCCAGCGGCGTTGCCTCGCCTCTGAGGGATGCCCTGGGGGTGCCTTTGCTCAGCGCTTTGTCCCAGCACCCGTCTGTCGGTGGCTGTCGAAGAGCTCGGTTAAAATGCTGCGGTGCTGTGCTGCGATCTCCCCATTTCAGACCTTGAAAACTCCGTTTTAACAACGTGCTTTTCTGCAGGTGTTAATTAAAGTCCACGCCTGCGGGGTGAACCCGGTGGAGACGTACATTCGCTCTGGGACCTACTCTTGGAAGCCAGCCCTCCCCTACACCCCGGGCTCCAACGTGGCTGGCGTCATCGAGAGCGTTGGGGAGCACGTCACTGCCTTCCGGGTACCAACACCCCATCCCTGCCCTCAGGGTACCAACACCCCATCGCTGTCCATAGCCCCTGTCCCCGTGCATGGCACTGCGAGCAGCTCCGTGCAGGCTGGGAGGTGCCATGCACGGCTGGTTGCTGGGAGCCTGCCCTTTCCCACAGTGAAATTAAGAAACGTGCTGTTGTTTGTTTTTTAGCATTTGGAACCTGGGTGGAGTTGGTTAATGTTCAACCCCGTTAAGGTTAATGGCCACGGGGCAGGAGGTGTTTGGGTTGTGCTGCAGGGGGTGCAATCACTGCATTTACACCCGAGCGTTGATCCGCGTTGGGTCACTGGGTGCATCCATCAGCGCTGCCCAAGATTTGCTGTGGCAAAGGGGAGAGCTTTTAGAAAGCTTTTAGAAAGAGGCCCAACTCCTCTTTAAAATATAGAAAGGAAAGGAAGGGAAGATATTAACTCTGTGTGCTCTCTCCCTGCTCCCCAGAGAGGTGACCGGGTTTTCACCGTGGCCACGGTCTCTGGCGGGTACGCGGACTACGCGGTGGCTGAAACCGATGGGGTCTTCCCTCTGCCAGACAAGCTGGATTTCCGACAAGGAGCAGCCATTGGCACCCCCTACTTCACTGCTTACCGTGCTCTCTTCCTAAAGTAAGCTGCCAAACCTAGCCTCGAGCCTTTTGCTCCTGGCCTTTTAAAGTACTGAAGCTGGTGCTTTCCTTGCCCTGTAAAACGAGGGACGTGGAGATGGCAGTAAGTGGGAAGGCTGAAGCTGAATGTGTTCTGCCATTCCAGCTGGCAGGTGGTGAGTGCCTGCAAGCTGCTGGCTGTGGTTTCCTGTTGAGTTTCTTCGTAAGGAAGCAGACGTCAAAAGGCTTCTCCAGTACACGCCGTGTAATCAGTGTGCAACTCTCAGTCCTCGTTGGTATTCTGGCTGGGGAGGGAAACCAGGACTAGTTCTCATTCCTTAATTACACACTGTGCTGCAGTGCAGACCCGTTGCTTTTCTTCCTGAGCCTCTCCGCTGGAGAGACTCCGTGTGCAGGGCTCTGTTGCTGTAGGACTGTATGATGAGTCAAAACCAGGTGTGGATGAGAGCTTGGGGCTGGCTTAGCTTGACAGAAGAAATGATGAAAACAAGTTTTGAGGTCTGTGACAGGTGAAGATCTGGAACTGAGGGTTGTCCAGGACTGCTGCTTGCTGCCACTTGCATGCTGATCTAACCAGATGGTACTTAAATTCTTAAATTCTGAGGTTTATAGGGTGATGATAGCTGTGTAGCCATAATGTAAACTGGAAACAATACTGTGTGAAGGATCAGATTTGATACACTGATATGTGGGCATTATGCATGTAATCAGACTGCCAATATTGTATGTCTTTCTTTTCCCTCAGAGGCCATGCCAAAGCTGGGGAAACCGTCCTGGTGCATGGTGCAAGTGGAGGTGTAAGTCGTTTGGACATTAAACATTAAAACCACAGTTTTCTGTCCCGCTATCTGCTTTTTATTTTTTTCCTCCTCCTGTGCTGTGATTTGCGGTCACATTTATATTAATAAATTCATTAACAAAAATACATTTCTTTCAGATGCTGTAGGGTACTGTTTCTCCTAAAGCAAAAACCCCATTCTCCACAATAACTGTGGAACTCCATGAATGAGGCCCCTTATCCAGAGCCTTATGTGACAAACACGTTGCTGCGGATGGAGGGATCCAGAAGCTGCACAATCAGACAAAGCTGACAGTAAAAAGCTGTGATTTTTTAAATTATGCCCGAGGTACTCTCAGTTCTCTGGGCAGTACCCGCTGGTACGTATCAGCTGTGCCTTTCTGGGATATTTGTACCTCCCAGCTCGCTGCTCAAGGAGAGAGATGGGGAAATATAAACTCGTGAGTGAATGCTGCTTGGAGTTGCGCCTCCAGCTTTGGTTTGAGACGACGAGCTGCCTTCAGACCTCTGGCACACAGCATTTGAGTTCAGCTCGTCTCCCATGCTCTGCATGTCCTTGTTCAGCTTCTGCTGGTGCACCCCACAGCTGCTGTCCTCTGGCAAAGTTCTGTGACTTGTTTGGCAGGCAGCAAAACGTTGATTGTGCCAGTCTCACGTGGGAAAGCACTCATCTCTCCCTAAGGTGCCACAATGACCTGCAGCACTGTAGCCACCTCCTTAAGGACTATCTGTGCATCGTTAAGATCCAAATTACTTCCTGTAGCTGAAACAAGATGTTACCAGGCCACCCTTCCAATGGTTACGTTCCAAGCCACTGGGAAATAGAGCAAAACGTTACTGCTGTTGTCTTGATTTCCTCCTCTCTCCCCCTCAGGTGGGAATAGCAGCGTGTCAGATGGCCAGAGCTTATGGTTTGAAGGTTTTGGGTACAGCAGGAACCGAGGAGGGGATGAACGTTGTTCTGAGATGTGGTGCTCACCAAGCATTTAATCACAGAGAAGCTAATTACGTTGATAAAATTAAGGTATGTATCAGCTCGTAATCTGGCGTATCTAAATTTGCTAAGGCTAAAATTGTTGGCTGTCAGCCTTAGTACAAAGTCTGTGTGTATATATATATAAAAAAATAGTAAACTGTGAAGTGTGTGCTCTCAGGAGTGGCTGCACTGACACGTTGTGTCCTGGACAGGAGTACACCAAGATGCAGGGGGTTGACATCATCGTAGAAATGCTCTCCAACGTCAATCTCGCCACGGACTTGCATCTGTTGTCCTATGGAGGGAGGGTGATTGTGAGTATCTCCTGTCACTGCCTTGAGTTGGCGTATTCAGCAGTTGTAAAGCTGTGTTTTACCTTGGTTGTAACAGGTCGTGGGCTCCAGAGGTTCCATCGAGATCAATCCGAGAGATATGATGAGTAAGGAGTCCAGCATCATCGGAATCACTCGGTTCTGTGAGACTGCGGTATGGAAGCAACGTTTTTATTTTAAGAATTTTCTGTTGACCTTCTCCAGCACTCCTGTAATGCCTGTTAAAATAGTTTGTCCACGTTTCAAACTGGGAATGAAAGCATAATAGAATCATAGAACAGTCTGGGTTGGAAGGGACCCCAAGGATCACCAAGTTGCAACCCTCGTGGCATGGACAGGGCCACCAACCTCCAGATCTGGTACTGGATCAGGCTGCCCAGGGCCCATCCAACCTGGCCTTGGGCACCTCCAGGGATGGGGCAGCCACCACCTCCCTGGGCAGCTGTGCCAGCACCTCACCACTCTCTCAGCGAAGAACTTCCCATTGATGTCCAATCTAAACCTTCCCTCGTTCAGCTTAAAGCCATCCCCCCTTGTCCTATCACTATGCACCCATGTAAAAAGTTGGTTTCCCTCCTGGTTACAATTCCCTTTGAATCCTGGAGGGCTGCAATGAGCTCTCCCCGCAGCCTTCTCTTCCCCAATTTGAAGGAACTTGTCCATTTGTTCCTTCCCGATTTGATTTACTCTCCGAGGATCCCAAAATGTTTTGGGGTTGTGAAATTGGGCTGAGCACGGGCAGAAATGGTTAACAGGACCCCGTGGCAAACGCTGTGCTGTGCTCGGTGCAGGAGCAGAGGCGTGAATGCGCGGCGGCAGTGCTGAGCGGCATCGAGTGCGGCTGGCTGAGCCCCGTCGTGGGCTCTGAGTACCCTCTGGAGAGCGTGGCCCAGGCTCACCAGGACATCATCCACAGCCCCGGGGCTCGCGGGAAGATGGTGCTCCTCCTGTGAAGTCCTTTCCGCCTCTTCTGTCGCTGCTCCGACCGCACTTTGGTTCTGCGAGGGATTCGATGTGGCTTATAGAATGCGCTTGTGATCAGGTTTGAGAGGAACGGCCGATGCTACTGCGATTAATTACATTGATTCATTAGCAATGCTTCCTTTTTGTGACAAGCGAGGTTGGGCAGACATTCAGGTGACTTCTGTAACTTTTTTTGGCTGATGTGGAAATAGTGAATTTCGTCTGCCGCTGTGACCGTGCGCTGGCAAACTGCTGGGGGGGACGGGGCATCCCAGCTCCCTTGCCAAAGCAGCTCCCTACAGCAGGTCACACAGGCGGGTGTCCAGATGGGGCTGGAATATCTGCAGGGAAGGAGAGTCCACCCTTCCTTGGGCAGCCTGTGCCAGTGCTCTGTCACCCGCACTGTGAAGGAGTTCTTACATGTATCGGTGCAGAACTTCCTATGCTCCAGTTTGCGGCCATTGCCCCTTGTCCTGTCCCCACACAGCACTGAAAAGAGGCTGCCCGTGTCCCTCTGCCTCCCACACGTCAGATATTTATAGACATGGATCAGGTCCCCTCTCAGCCTTCTCTGCTGTTTGTTTGGGGCAGAAGTGAGGCCGCAGCCCACGGCACGGGGCCGTGCGGGCTCCTTGCTTGGTGCCGTCGCTTCGGGTTCGCTCGGTGTCGCTGTGCCACACGGCGGCGCGTGGACACCGCAAGGGGGCGCTGATGTGAAGGCTGTGTCGCGGTGACCGGGCGCAGCCGCAGGGGGGCGCTGCGACACCGGGTCGCCACTGGCCGAGGGGAACGCTACAGCCCCGCCATTGGCCGAGGGGGTCGTCCCCGCCTCGCCATTGGCCGCGGGCAGCCTGGCCCCGCCCCGCGACGCAGCGTGCCCGTGTCCTAGCAACGGCGCGGGACGCGGGCGGCAGCGCTGTGGCCGGGTGCGGTGCGGCGCGACCATGAGCGGCCGTGAGGGGCCGGGGTGAGTGAAGGGGGTCGGGGTGAGGGAAGGGGGCCGGGGTGAGGGAGGGGGGCCGTGGTGAGGGAGGGAAGCCTGGGCGCGGCGCCGGGAGCGCTGTGGCCGCGGAGCGCTCCGTCCCTCAGCGCTGCGGAGCTCCGCGCGGCGCGGGCCGGCCCTCATCCCCCCAGCACAGCACAGCGCAGCGGCACTGCCCGGTCACCTCGTCCGCCCGTGGGCCCTGCAGGTGCCTCTGCGCTCAGTGGCCGTCCCCTGGGGCCGAGGCGGTGTTGTGTTCATAAGCGGACTGACAGCGCTCTCACTGAGCGCGGAGAGTGCCTGGTGGTGTGGCCATTGAACTGGTTGGGTGAGAGGAGGAGCAGAGATGGTGAACAAAGCTTTGGAAACAAGCCCAGAGGGTGTGAGCTACGTGGGTCTGCAACGTGATGGCCGACGGGAGCCCATGGCCAGGGCTGAGGTTCCCTGCAGGTGTTTAGGCAGAGATGGAGTGTGATGGGAGCAGCCGTGCCGTCCCACTTACCACACTGAGTTACCACTGGAGCAAAACTGCCCATATGCTGTTTTGTGGCCTTGAAACAAAGCAATTATTGTTACAACCCGGAGTCCTGTGAAAACATCAGGTGATCTGCTGGCGTCAGTAGGTTTTGGTTCATTGGTTGCGTTCTGGGGTGATTTCTCACAAATGGAGCAGCGTAGCTGGCGTTAATCCATGCAGGAGCGCGAGCAGTGCCTGCGGGTGCAGTCCAAAGGCCGTGGGGCTGACGGGTCGGTGAGCACTGCCCCTCTGCAGGGGGGCTCCAAGGGCTGTGGTTTACGTCTCTGCAGGCAGAGGGGAGCTGCGCTCTCACTGTCACACGGCCCATGAGATCCCAGGTGGAAAGAATTGAGCAGAGCAGAGAGGACCTGGGCTGAGTTCCTCCAATACCACGAACAAACATCCGGTGAAACCGATGTGGTCTGGCAGCTTTGGGTACAAAAGCAAGCAGTGGGTGAAGCATGGCACGCAGAGCAGTTGCCATAGTGGCAGTGTTTCACCAGCATGAAACGAAATGGTTTGTTCAAAGCTGCATTAATCGTCCACACGCTGCCTGGGAGGTTGCTGTGAAACCCCCAGTAAACTTCCTGCATGTCCCTCATCTCTCTCTGTCTCTTTTTATTTATCTTTTAACTGCTCTTTCTTTCCCTGTGTATACTTCTGTGCACGGTAACTCGGCCTAGCAATAGGCACTTGAATTATCCCGCTGAAAGACATGCAGCACAGGTACAGCCCCGCTGGAATTCGGAGCCAAAGGAAACGAGAGCTCCTGTGTAACGACTGCAGGGCTTGGTCTGTGCACAGACGGAAGGTCAGTGCGTAGTGTGCAGTGTGTACCTGACTGCATTCATTTTACAAATGTGAATGGGTTGAGAATATTAAAAAAAAATGGGGCCTGCTGTCACAGTGATGTCTGTGCTGCTTGCCAGGGGCTGAAATACGACAAGAGCGTGCTAAGAGCTACTGACAGATAGATCTGCCCGTGATGGGTGCTTCTGCTTCTGTGTTTGACTCTCCTCTCTTAGGCTCAGTTTTTGGGAGCACCGATCCTCGCGTTTTGTGCTATGTTCCACGTAACACGGGGGTCGCTCCGAAAGTAATGCCTCCCACTTGTTTCCATAGAAACAACAGCAGATGCAAAGAGCACAGTGGCACTGTTTGATAGAGCAAATGCTCAGCTACAAAACACCATTCTGCAGCACAGCCCCCACCGTGAGCCGTGTGTTGTGGCACCGCCACCCCTCACTGTGCTCACGTCACATCAGCGTTCAGCAGCGTCGATGGATGTCGGCGGGTGCCATTTTGTTGGCCATGTTTACCACTGGAGGTCAGGGGGTGCTGCCTGGGGCTGCTGTGGGAGCTGATCCTGGGGAGCCCTTTGGGTGTGGGCTCCTGTCCCTTAGTGCTGGTGCACTGCTGGGCACCGGGCTGCTGCGTCCTGGAGAAGCCACTTGTTCCTGGTATGAGTCTTCATGGGGCAATGAGGTGTTACTGTCCCTAAACCAGTGCGCTGTGACCTGACAAATGCTGGACGTGAGCCCTGGAGACAGCACTGTGTGCAGCAGGCTGTTGGGTAGTTCTTTGTAACTTCAGCAACAAGCTGTGACAATTGTCAGGGGGGTTTCAGGGCATCTGTATCGATTTTCTTCCAGGTTTCTTGCAACCTACAACAGCCTCACAGACAAGCACCTGGCTGGGTATTTCAGCAGCGCCCGGATACGACGGCATCTTCGGAGATCAGGGCTGGTAAGGCTGAAACGTTTCCTTTTCTGAGAAAAAAAAGGAAAGAATTCTGTGTTTATTTTAGTATTGCAGCAGTCAAAACTCTGCTGGTTCTGTTGTTTATCTATTAGAAACTGTGGACTACTGTTTGCCTCTTCTTTGTAGTAACGTTTTGTTTTTGTATGGCAGATCACAAGGAGTGGCAGAATAATCCCCGAGAAGGAGTACCGGCTGAACGCGATGAGGAGGGACCACCAGAGATACGTGCAGGAGTGCCTGGCTCGGGCCATATTCCTTAAGGTCCTCGACATGGAGGTATGCACTGACTGCTGGTGCCTCTTCAGCTGCTTCCCTGTTAGTGGCTGTTAACCAGGGCTGGATTGTTCTCTGCAGCTGTGCCCTTGTGCTCCCATGGCAGGCTCTCCTCTACTGGGAAATGGGAGTTTTGGTGCTTGATGTACCTCGTGTGAAATCTCCACTGGCCTCTGGCTCTTATGGCACACACTGCCCAGCCTGGCTGTGGTGGCTCTCTTACTGACTGCATTAACACCTGTGTGGTGGTAAATAGGTGCAGGGTGTCTGAGGTGGCTCTGTTCAATGTGGGGGATGAGCAGTCCAGTACATCCCTTTGGGGTAAAGGACTGCAAGAAATCAGCTGAGGCTCTCAGAGTAACTCAGCTCCTTACCTACTCATCTCCATTTCCTACATAGATGTAGGCACACAGTGACCACACAGAGACAGGGTAAGTGATTTCTCCAAAGAGCTCGTGTCATTTTGAGTGGAGATGAATGGAGATGCCATATAACAGCTACAAAGGTTGTAGCTGGAGAAGTGCAGGAATGACAGCTTTAGTGATACACCTGAATCCACCTGTTTCATCTGGTACACGATGGTAAAACTAGTTAAAATTACTAGATTATAGGATGATATTCACAGGGCTAGTTGGTTTAAAAAAATTATAAGTAAAATAATTTAAATATAGTTGTTTATCTCATAGAAATGCAAAATCTGGGCACATTCCTGTTATGTGTCAATGACAGAGCTGATCCCTACATCTTTAAAATGCTCAGTTGCTCCCTTACCAACGGTAAGACAGAGAGGTGTCATGCAAATGGCCTGAATCACCAGCAGTGTAATGGCAGGGTTCAGTGAGGGTGATGACAGGGGAGCAGGCAAGTGATAGGCAGAACAGGAACAAGTGTTCTTGTGTTCACTGGCATCTCGTTACATCTCTTACTGAGATTCCTCTTTCTCTTACCTTGATAGCGTCATCGTCAGCTGCAAATAAAAAGGCAACTTGAAAATTCTGTGAGGAAGGAGAGGGTGCAGAAAACCAAGGTAAGACTTGAGAGCTGCTGAGTACTGGTGGGACATGCCAGTTTTGCTGTGTTAAATAACAGCCATAATGAGTCAGGCCAGGGATTTATTGAGCCAAGCATCCTGTCTGATGCTTATGGAACAAGTACAGGAAACAGGCAAGCAGAGGATGATCCAGGTTACATCTTCTATCCAGCAGTTCAGGAACTTCCATCCATGTGTCTGATTCCTTCTGAACCTACTTCTGCAAAACTCTTGCTTGTGCAATTTAATTAAGAATTGTGTGGAATAGTACTTCCTTGCATTTCTGCACAATAATTTATCTACTGTCTGATCATTCTGTTTGATGCACCACTGTTTGCAGTGTGAAAAAGCTAATAACTGTTCTCCTTTTCCAAGACATGCATGGTTTTACATACCTTTCCAATAGTCCTTCTCAGTGTTCCAAGCTGAAGAGCCTCAGTCTGTTGAATCTTTCATACCCGAGGCTTCTCATCACTGTTACCAGGTTTTTTTTAACCTTTTCTAGTTCTACTCTTTCTGTTTTGAAATGGCGTACCAGAACTGGATGAATAATTTAAGATAAATGTTGCAGTTCTTACCTCCTAGTAATTCTAGACACTGCATTAGATTGCTGCTGAGCACTGAGCTCACGTTCTCAGTTGTTTGTCTCTCCACATGATACTTACCAGAACCAGCATGCAAGTAATGAAGAGAGGTTTCCAAAGTCTTCACTGTGGTGTCCTGTAGGTAAAGCTTGATTCTGTGGTTGTTAGAGCCATGCAAATCCCACAGAAGTCAATGATTCTTCTTCCCATGAAGAAATGCATATGGAAAAATTTGTTTTCCTTTTGGCTGAAATATCTTGTTTCTTTATGAGGAGCCTGCATCCATTGAGAAGAATGTATTGAGAAGATAGCTGCTGCTTTGAGCAGTTGAAAAATGATGTCAAGTCTTTTAGAATTAAAAAGTAATACATTTATGGGCAATTAATCAGGAAAAGAAGGGAAATTTACTTGAAAAATACTAATCACTGGTAATTTCTAAGACATCATTTACTGTCTGAACTGCTCATAGAAAATGGAAGCAGCATAGTTTGGTGGGGAAGGAGTGTGACAAAAGCATCCTGTTAAGGGATTCTGGGCTTGGATAATTTTGGAACACAAACTAAAACGGCTTCTTTGAGTGAGAAATGTAAGGGAAATGCTGTGGATATGTGATCTGCTCTCTGCTGTGGTGCCACCCTAGCACACAAGGACCTGGCAGGAATTAGCAGTGTAATTCAATTCTTACCTCATACACTCAGTGACATTGCCCAAGTACCCAATCTAAAAGGAAAGGAGAAAGGCAGATGACTTAGCAAAGGAGGATGAGAGACATAGCTGTGCATTTCCAGAAGGACAGCCAGCCCTGTGGGGTGCTTCTGAGAGGAGAAGGGAGGGAGGGGCAGCGGTCAGGGCAAGGAAGTAGTGGGGGCACTCAAATTTAAAAAAGAAAGAGACCTGCAACCAAACCAAGGTTGGGAGATGCACAAAAACAGAGGCTCATGAATTGGATTTGGGAGGATCAGCAGCTGGAGAGGGCTGCAGAGACATGAATCAGAGATGGGAACAAGTCTTTTCCCTTGTCCCTCTCTCATTCTCCCTTCTTCCCTTGATTTCCTTTCCTTCCTTAGCAGGTCTTCCATTGGGCCTAGGCAAGCTGATTGTCATAACCATCCAGTGAAGGACAGAAGGCAAGCTGAAGCACTGCTGTTGGAGTCTTTAGCACCTCAGAGATGTACATTTCTGTTCGTGTAGGTGGAACGATCCAGAAGGTCGGTGGAAGATGCTAACCCTGTGCACTCCCCACACCCACCACTTGGTCCCAGAAGTCACCATGGACACCATCCCTTAGTGGCTGCAGAGCCAGCTGGGCATTCTCAATGGGTGAGCTTCACCACAGACTTCATCTGCTGTGATGTAAGCACACGTAAACAACCGTGTGCACCTGTACCTGTAACACCTGTGCTTGGTACAGACCATTGGCTGCCTCAACTGTTGCAGACTAGAGCCTCATCCTTCATCACTTGGGGCCTGTTTGCAGGATTATGTCATTAAAGAGAAATCTAGAGAAGCCAGTGTTGCAGGAGTGAACATGAGAACGTGTAACAGTATCTTTGTTTTGTGATAAATCTGCTTTAGTCTTCCCCCTTTATCTACCACCTCACCCAAGGTTGGGAATGTATCGGTGCATTAAGTATTGTTGACAAACACTGCGGCTGGAGGCAAGTTTACACATGCTGTAAAATCCTGAACTCAGTGCGGGTCTGTTAGAAAAAGAAGTTGAAGAGGTTGAATAAGCCTAAAGCTCATTCCAGAATGCTGTGCTTTGGAGCTCTGACTCAGAAGCTTCCTACTCTGTTAAGAGGCAGAGGAGAAATGTTAGTGGACTCAGGAAGTACAAGGATTCCAAAGTCTAAGGTCAAAGGCAAAATGTAGGCTCCACTTCTTACTGGTTCTCCATTTCAATAACGATAATTGGTGCATGTTGAAGAGATGCTCAGTCCTGAATGTCCTTCTCCTCTCCATCCCACACAGAGGGCACCTGGACCTGCAGCTGGTTATAGAGGTGGACATCCTTCTCACCAACACCAGCCCCAGGAGTCTGCCTTTTTTAAGCCAGTGAGTTGATTTTTAATCAGTTGTCTTAAATTTGAACATTTTACTTGGTATTCTGGATGAAACAAAAAAAAAAGGAAGAAAAATGCTGAGAATCGAACACAGACCAGCATGGTGTTATTGTGCATTCTCTGAGCGTTCATGTGCTCAGGTCACCAAAGCAGAGCATGTTGCTGCTGCTTCTGCGAGCTCACTGCTTAAGGCTGCACTGGGAATGGGCTGTAACAAAAGTTAGATTTATGGCCCAGGGTTGTTTTGAATGCTCCAGTTTTTGGACACTCGGTTAGAGATCCCTAAAGGGGTCTGACTCTTCAGAACCAGAAGGCACTAGAAAATTAGATTTCCTGAAAGTACCTGGGCACCGCTTCTTATTTCTGTCTGTCTTGATCAGAGCTGTATTTTTTCTGTTATGGTGCTGCTCTGCACTGGAAACTATACACTGAGATTTTCTATCTGTTTTCTTTTTCCTTTTCTAGACTTCTTCCCATCGACCAAATACAGCTCCAGGAAATATGCAGCACCCCCTCCGCCTCCGGCCGCTTCACAGCTGTGCAGTGGGGCCTGTTCCAAAGACTCCGAGCTCTAACCAGAAGTGCCACACACTTGAAAGTGATCAGCAGTTTGCTAGTGGGGTGAGGCTGTGCTTCATTTTGAAAATAATGTATTTTAGGGACTGCTTAGTGCTGTTGTTCCCAGAACTGTATGCTTCTTGCAGACAAATGCCTGCCAAATGGTGAACAGCTTTTACTCAAGCTCTCCTTCTGAACCTCTCCTTAATTGTCTTAGTGGTCTGATGCCCAGTTCTTGATCACAGCCAGGAAAAATGTGATGACTTTGCTTTAGTAGTGTGAAATCTGTTATGTAGAGAAGGAGGCAGCCACCCAGTTCACACTGGTAATTCAGGAATGTTTCCACACAGTCTTACAAGTTTTCATCTTCAGCTACAGTTGCAAAGAAGCAGAAAAATGCTATATATATATATATGTATATATTTTACCATTCCTCCTAGTAAGGCACACTAGTAGGGTCAGAGAACAAGAACTCTTCAGAGTAACAAAACATGAACTCGATGTGTACACAGGTACTCTCAGGTGAGATGTGGACTTGTATTCTGTTTTAGAAAACCATTATTTAATTGGCTTCATGTCAGGAGTTCTGTGGGACTGGCAGATTTTGGAATGGGACTGTGGCCTGCTGCCACTGCCTGGCAGACACTGTATGAGGAACTCACTCCTGCTGTGCACTTGCTCCGTGTTATAATGGTCACAGTCCTTTCTCTGAGAATTTTCTGTCTTTATCCAGTGGTATTATATATGTCTATTCTCAAATTATGGGTGATTTAAATGTTTCCTTCAATGCTTTCTACTGACCAAACAACTAAATCAGCCATAGATTACGTAGATATGACATAGAGCTCAGATCCAGAGCAGGCAGTGTTTGCAGACTTTCCTCTAGATGTGTCTTCCACTTCAGGGCCCAGGTTTTCTGTCTGCATTTCATCCCAAAGGAGGACTAAACCTCCACCGCAAATGGGAAATTTTGAACCACACCTTATACAATGGGTGCCAAATGCTGCTGTTATTGGAGGATTCTGTCTCCTTTGGAATTTGCTTGCCAGCAGAGAGAACACAGCAGTGCTGCGGGGTTGTGCAGAATCCTGTCTGCTTGTGCTCAGGCCTCGGCACGATACCAGCAGTCCATGGTTTACAATATTGAGTATATCTATGTGACATTTTCAACCATCCTGGTCTTGGTTTCTCCATTTGTACCTGTTGCTTTGCAAATTGAAATAGAAGGTGTTTAGCACAGAAATGTTCTCACAGAACTAAGTGTTACTAAATGTAGAGAGCAGTCAAGCCATGGTTAGTTCAATATGCTCTGTAGCTGTTTTTGCACCATCTATTTAACAATTAATTTTTTTTTTGCAGGGGGAGAGGAGTGAGTTAAGATGTATGAACTCCGTGGAATATGTGACTGGTAAATCCCCACGTCGACTCCCTGCCATTAACAATTATGTGATGCCTGTGCCACCTCCTCCCCTGCAGAAAGGAGACAAGAGTGTAAAGGCAGTGAGAAATGGGATGCCCAGAGGGAGACGATTTCGTCCCACCACTGCACCAAATGGCTTAGAGCAACTTTTAACCAAGGTAAATGATCTCTGTCTACTCCTCTGTTTCTGTACAGGTGTGTTACCTTCCTAGCTGACGTATTCACAGCTTCAGAGGGATTTATGAGTGTACGAAACCTTCATCTTTTATGTTAGATCTCCAGCCAGTTGTGGCTCCTGGCAATGAAGCTGTAGGAATACCAGATTGGAACGGACTATATGGGTCATGAAACCTGGTCTCTGCAATCCCAGGCAATTCAGTGCAACGGATTTTCATTCCTAAATCTTTTCCTGCCCTTCTGCACACTTTTCAGCTTAAGCAGCTCAAGGCCTGTCTTAAAAGCATTGAAAGTCTCAAGTGTATGTGGCATGGACATGATCTTTGTGTTCACCTTTTGGTATAATTGGAAACAGTGCATTTTTGTGTATTTTCTGCTGCAGAATTCTGGAGGATTCCCTAAACCCTCATTACGCAGCAACGCATTTGTCACCATGGTCTTTCTGGGAAAAAGTGTGCATTTGTCTCATGATGATGCTGACTACAGAGACGAGATCAAAGTCTGTCAGCAGCATTGTGGAGGAGAAAACCTGTGTGTCTACAAAGGCAAGCTGTTGAAAGGAGGTAAGGAGAAAGGGTGGAAGAGTTCATATTGATTCTGGCAGCATCTTTTTGGCTAAAATGTTGCTGCGATATCAAAGTGATTTCAGCTGAGCTCAGTCTAGATATGTGCATCCAGGGAGCTTATGCCATCTGCCTCTGAACTAAATCTGCATCTGCTGCTTCACAATCGAAGATGAAGTTACAATTCCTTTTGCAAATTATCACAGAATTGTGGTATAAGGAATTTAAAGAACTGATTTAACAGAGTACTGTGGCTTAGATTAATTTTGTGTAGAGATGTGTGGTTAATAAAATGGTTGTAGCAGTAAGCTGCCTTTAAATACAGGTTAGCTCCTTCTGATTGGCTTTAATACATCAACACGTTGTTTCCTCCAGAAGGAAAAGGACCCAATGAGAGCCCAGTTCCCATCTCTTGTATGTGAATGCGACTCCATCGGTTTGGAGCCACATTGACACCTCTCAGGGAGCCTGCTGGAGTGGGGTGGCTTCCTCCCCACTGGTGTGTGCTCAGCTGACTCGGGGAGGATGCTATGGGCTGTAGTTAAAGGCAGTGCAACCAGTCTGTCCTGCCATGGAGCTGGGTAGCAGCCTCAGGGCCCTTCAGATTTAGATGCCTGACAGCACCCTTACAGAGCAGCCTGAAAAACTCCAAAGGCAGTGTCTTCAGCTGCCTGGTGTTGCTAGGAGTAAGACCGCGTTACGTCAGGCCCAGAGCCACTGAGATTGCAGCTGTACTGAGCTGGAACCTGGGCTGCACTCTGCAAGGTGCTGCACTGTGGCACACTGTGATGAAAGGTGCATTGCACCGCAGGAGCTGCACACACTGCTGCTCTGTGCCATGTCGACACGCCAGGATCCTGAGCTTCCCGTGGTTAACATACACACTCTCGTACAGCAAGTGGCCAAGTCGTCTTTTTTTGAGATGAGAGGCTCTGGTGTCTGTTCCTGCTGTGGCAGTGAGTGGCCAAACTAGTCATGTATTAGCTTGTCGCTGGTGTGTCCATCTTGGCAGTCCTGTGCTGGGAAGAGATCAGACTGCTGTGCTTGGGGGAGGGTGGAGTTTAACGAGCTGGTTAATGCAGCTCAGAAGGACAGAACCTGCAATGATGCAGATGAGGTACAACAAACGCAGTGGGCTGGCAGCAAAGCACAAGCTTTTTCTCTGACCCCATTCCTTTCTGTGGTTGCAGAGACCTTCCAGTTTGTCTCAAAGAGGCACCATGGCTTCCCCTTCAGCCTCACCTTTTTTCTCAATGGGATGCAAGTGGACAGGTTGAGCTCCTGCTGTGAGTACAAACATCAGAAGCGTTCCAGGCTTGGAGGCAGACACGGGTACTTTGGATTTCTCAACGTGGAGGGAGCATCTCCTTGCTATAGGTATGGAAACAACTGCACTTTGTTCACAAGGTGTGATGAGCCCAGTTTTTGCGTGTTTATCCCTTGTTTCCTCTTTTTTAATCTTTCTGGTATACCACAGCTCTGTAGAACCTGGTCAGTTGCTGAACACCCCTTGGGAAGTGCCTAGCTGAGCTCACCCTTCAGAGCTCTGCCTTCAAGGACAGCATCAGCCTGCTGACTTTTTCGATGCCTTTTCAAACACTGTGGAGTATACATAGCAATGAACAATGTTTGCATCACAGCACTTGATCTATCAGCTGCCAGGGGGCTGTCGGTGCCTCAGGAGACGCAGTCTGGAGGAGTAGGGATGGTGTGATACATGCATGTCACCTGCGTGTTTCTGGGGGAAATAATGACAGGGAAATACCTAGTGCTGTTTAGTAAACTGTAGCTTTCAGGGTTTTCCTTGTGATTGTGGAAGAAGAAAAAAAGCATTCATTTAGAAACAGCACTGCCTCTAAAGTGGGATTGTGATGAAATCCTCCTGGCTGCAGAATATGACAATATTGAATATGGATATGGATCTCCTACACAGGCCCCCGAACCACAGAGTAGGGTCTGGCACTCCTCTTCATACAAGAAGGGCAGTCTCACCTCAGTGCTTTGTTTTTCAGCTGTTTGGGCTTCTGTTAGGTACAAAAAGCATAACAGGTATTTTAAATAACCCAGATTCAATCTCCCTCACCCACAATTATTTGGCTCCGCAGACAAATTAAAAAATGCCATACCCATAAAGCCTCGGTTATCACTTTTTATTTGGTGTTAAAGCAGGATCTGGATCCAGCATGCCTCCACCTTGGAGCTTCTCTGCCTTTCTCAGTGATTGTATCTTTGCAGATTGTGCTTGGTGTAGCTTGAATTGGTGAACACTTCTGATCGTTTCAGTTTCAATCTGTTTGTGCTCCAGCTGTGGGGATAGCCTTCCTGTCCTTACAGGGAGATCTGGGTCTGTGGGCACTTGAGTGTTTCTCAGAGTGAGTTATCGCTACCCTTGTTGTCTGAGAAGCAAAGTGGAGGCAGAAATGTGCCTGATTTCACAGCTGCTCATGAGCTGAAGAGGTCACTGTCTGCTGCTTTTCCATTGTTCACTGACAGAACAATAACAGCTTCCAATTCTCCTTGTTGTTGTTTTTTTTTTTTTTTTTTTTTTTTTTTTTTTGCAGGTGCATTATTGCAATGGGTCTGGATAAAAAACTGTCCCCTCCCCAGAGAGAGATGGAGGAGGACCATGAGGAAAAGCAAGTGGGTTCCTGGAAAGCTGGAGGGCACAGCGAGCCAAGTGAGAGCGGTGCTGAGCAGAAATCAAGCAGGGGTTCAGTGTTAGTCATCTTACCGGGTCATGAAGCAGATGTGGAAACTGGTGAGGACGAAATGGAGACTGGACAGGAGTGCAGAAGAGAAGAAACCCCCAAACTATCCAATCATGAGACTGAAGAGAGTCAGGAAGATACCAGTAAAAATGGTACAGTATTCCAAAACACGAGCAGGGGGCAAAAAATAGGGGAAGAGAACTGCAGAAAGCAAAGGAGGAGGGGCCTCCAGCTTCACCCAGGGGTTTCCTCCCTTAGGACAGCTCACGTGAGAAGCGTGGTGGGGATGGTTCAGTGGCTGGCAACTGGGTCTGGACACTAAACTCAGTGGGACGCCTTTCACCCAAGCAGCAGAATGAGGGGTTTTGCAAGAACCAGGAAAGTGAGCGAGGCAGGTGTGAGGGGAACAGGAGCCTGGGGCAGGGGGGATGCCCACCTAAGCTCTTTCCAGTCCTTCTCCCCCATGCTTCCACTGGGCATGACCCCACGCTGCTGGACTCAGGGAGTGTTGGGACTCTGCTCTTACACTGGGCCTGGGTTTTGGGTACTCCTGTTTTGAGCAGGGTTGGACTCGATGGTCTGTGTGGGTCCAGCTCAGGATGCTCTACGATTCCATGGCTGTTCCCTCTGTGCTAACCTCTCTGGCCGCCTCTGCTGGGTTCATCCTCCTCTCCCTTTCCCCCACACTCCACTGACAGCTGTCATGCCTGCCCCTGCCTCTTTTGTTTGAGTCCCACCTCACTTCTGCTGACAGAAGTTTAAAAGAAAGGCCACAGCGAGTCTGCCCCTGCTGTGACAGCCTTAGGGCTGTCTCACGTGGCAGGCCGAGATAATAGGCACAGTGTGAAAATGAGGTGGCAGCTCCAGCTGGGTGCTGAGGATGAGCCGCTCCCCAGTGCCACCTGAAGCTCCTGTCCTCGGTCTGCGCACACACCTGCCTGCCCTCATGCCTGTGGCGTTCTGTCACTTCAGGACTTTAAAAGCACTGATGGAAAGAGAAAGAAGTGAGCAGTTGTGGTGAAAGGTGAGCAGTCGTGGCCGAGAGGGGCAGCTGGTGGCCAGCAGTGGCAGTTCTCCATGGCGCAGATGTGCTGCCTCTCTGCTGCCCGTGCACTGAGCTGGAGGCAGTGGTGGAGCTACGGAACTGGCAGTGCAAATCAGGACATCACTGTGCATGCTGCTGCCTGGCACTGTAAGTAGTGCAGCCTTGGCTGGAAGGGAAAGTAATGCTTAATGTATCTGCATGGAGACAAGTTCTACCTGTAGATCTGAGCAAGGTTATCCGTCACGGGTTACACGTTGTCGGGCCAGCAGCCTGGGCTGAACTGCAAACCCTGCTGGTGCCGAATGGTAATTCTGCTGTAAGCTCCAGTTGTGCTAGGATTCCACCTGGGCACTGGAGGAGCAATTAGAGCAGTGTGACAATAGAAGCATCCTCTGCAGCACCCTGCGACTGCGTTTCATCCATCCATTCAGTCTGTAAGCCACTTCTTTGTTAATTAGCCATGTCAGTCCACATTCATCTTACTCCCACATTACCATAGATCACCTTTCTCCACTTCTCTCTGTTGCTTCCATATTTTTCATTGCAGTGAGTTTTTCTCCTGTAATAATAAGGGGCTGCCTTGCATTTTATTTCTGTTTGCTTAACTCTTGATTCTTCTGTTCCTCTCAGTGACTCATGGTTTTTTATTTATTTTGTTTTTAATGTATTAATCACACTTGTTACATCATTCAGTAGCTTTATTGCGTTGTTTGCTGCTCTATCTATGAAGAGTGTGATGATCATGTACCCTCACGATTCCTATCTGTGCTCTTAGATTCTCTCATGACTTCTAGAAGCAGTGACCAGATGCAAAGGGAAAAGAAAATTAACGTAGCTAACCTTCATCTGCTGAAAAAGAACTTTGGGAGTTGTGGATTCCATTTCCTGTCTCACAGTATGGCTCTTCTCTTACAGAGTATAATGAAGATTTTGAAGCAGATGAGGAAGTTAATGAAGAAGGACAGACTGGTGATCAAAGGAGTGGAACGTCACAGTCATCCCCAGATGATGAAAAGCATGATTTCGAGTACGAGAAGGAGAGCGAATCCTCATCACAGAAGGCACTGCAGGGCTCTGCCAGTGAGCGAGATGAAAGGGATGGGTGTTCTGACAGCGCCTCAGAGAGCGACAAACAAGGTTCGTTTTTTCCCTAACAAGGTTTAAAGAAGTTGACCCGATGCGTGTTTTACATTTTGTGTGCGTTCAGGAATGGATGTTGAGTCTGCATGGGAAAGATGGTGTGATGGAGTTGGTAGGAGATAGACAGGGATCTGATCTGGTCGTATCGATTCTGCCATCCGTCCCTGAACTGCAGCCAAACCCAGGGCAGTGGCAGCGCGTGCCAGCTCCCAGCAGGCGCTGCTGAAGTGTTCAGCTGCACAGTGGAGATGGTGCCAGGCAGCAAACGAGCACTGAGCACTGGGGACGGATAAGCACGTAATGGTCACTGACATCCCTGGAGCTGTGGCTGCTTAAGCCTTCTGAGGACGTGTGCTTTTATCTGAGAAGTCACCAGGAAGCCTGAAATAACACCTTGCATTTCAGAACTTCTGTCTTCAGGGACTCTGAGTAATCAGAACCTCAGCTTTACACTCTGCCAGAGCACTGGCTCCGTCCTGGTGCAGAGAGGACACCACCATCACCCCATGCTTCTTGCAGAGCTCAGGCAGTGGTTGCGGGTTCTACACCCACAGCACGGTGGGGGTGGAAGGGCCCCCCAGCCCCTCCCCTGCCATGGGCTGGCTGCCCCCAGCTCAGCTGCCCAGGGCCCCCCCAGCCCAGAATATTGTTCTAGCTTAAGCAGCACTTTCTATCATTCAGGTTTTTCACTCAGCACCCGTAAGGTCCAGTGTTTTAACCACTGGCCTTCATGCTTTCTGGGCTCTGCATCTGCATAAAAAACAAACTCGCTGGCAATTTCTGGTTTTTTAGACAAACAAGAATTCCATTCACCACCTGGTGAATGAGCAAAAGCGAACTTTGTCTTCCTCATGGCATAACAGTTAATTTCTCTCTATTTCTCCTCTATGGCTTTGTTAGGTCCTGAGCTGATTCATGTGCCTCTTGCTTGTCATAGCACACTAGGACTTCTCCATTACTGCTGTTTTAAAATTAATTCATTTATATTCCTTTCATTTGCCAGTCCTAATGTGCAAGCTGTTTCCCAAGGACTGCTGCAGTTCTTGAAACCTTTCATCAAACAGAGCTGAAGGATCGATTCTAAAACCCATTCTAAACATATTCGCTGGGGTTTTTGGAAGTTTATTTCTGTGTGATTGGTGTTGCTCAGGTTCACTGCCATTATCAGAAAAAGGAGGACGTAGAATGGCTTTGGCTTTAACACATTTGGGCAATGCTCTTCTATTGTCATTACTGGAATTTTGTCACGATATCCTCAGATGGCTTAATTCAGAGGCTGACATCAGACAAGCATCTGATGAATGCAGATGTTTAGTGACAAGTACTGAAATGAAATGGTGTTTGCTGTTTCCAGATAGGAGGTCTGCAGACTCTGTGTCATCCACCAGCACCCAGTGTAGCACTGGAGGTGACTCTGATGCTGAAAAGATGAAAGGAAACATTAAGGGCAACGAGGAGTATGATATCAAGGAAGCATCTGATGGCAGAGCACATGCACAACACGGAATTGAGGATGGGGAAAATGAACTGTTCAGAACAGAGGACAATCAGGAAACCTTCAATTTGGAAAGGGAAGGAGCAGATGAAGCAGACAAGACAAATCCAGAAGATGCTGGGGAAGATGCTGAAAGTTTTCCTGAAAACATAACAGCAATAGAGCATCCAACTCCTGAAGTTACTGGAGAGATCCAGCAGGCCGGGTTGGTAGGAAGTAACACAAAGGAAGATGGGGAGAAAAATGCTCCGGTGCCTTTGGGAAACAATCCAACAGAAGTGGAGGACAGGAGCGAGGAGTCTCCTCGGAGTGACGGAGGAGGAGGTGAGTGCAGCCCCTGGGCAGAGCTGCGACGGGAGCGGAGCGTGCAGCGTTGCCTTGTGCTCAGTCGTGGTGCAGCACAGGCAGTGGGGTTGCTGGGCTGTTTTCAAGTTACTAAAACATTCCACTGCTGGGAGCTAAATAACCAGGTCACCCTGTAACCTCCCATTTCCTTCTTTGTTTTCTAGCGTTCCCAGCTAAGGCTTCGGCTGTTCTTTTTCACTCCACTAGTTAGGTTGCACATGTCATGCAGATGAAGAAGCGAAATTGCTCCAGACAGGTTCCTGGTGGCCCCAGGCACAGTGTTAGAGGCTTTCACAATAGACAGCAACAGGTTCCACACAAGCTTTGACTCACCCAGCCAGGGCTGGGGCTCTCCAGCCATGCAGCACTCCTCCTCCCCAGGAAGCAGCCCACTTCCAGGAGATGCTCTCCCTTCGGAGCAGGCCCTGATCTCTCCAGCCATGCAGCACTCCTCCTGTCCTCCCCTCCTGGTCCCAGGGGAGCACAGTGCAAACAATTCCCCTGTGCTCCCCAGGCAGCCCCAGCCCCTCCCCAGGTGCTCCATCACCCAGCAGCTCCCCTGCAGTAGGTGCCAGCAGCTGTTTCTCAGCCAGGTCCTGCAGCAGTGCTGCCTGGGCTCAGGGCAGAGCAGGGTGAGGGGGAGCAGCAGCAACACAGCCACTGAATTGCAGAAAGCACAGCTGGGGGGGCTTCCTGAGCTGCCTACAGCTTTCTTCCCTGTCTGCATAGGAGCTGTATGGGTGAAGTTTATAACAAATAATGAATTAATTGCTAAAAGCTGTGTCTGGAGCAAGGAAAGAAAAAGCCAATGCCTGTTTTGAGCTGTTGAAAGCAGTACTGGGGGGGTAGCAAAGCTCCCAGGGCCCTGTAGCTTCTCCTGGGTGCTTGGCACGGCCGCAGCCCTGACAGCTCCAACCCCAGGGCTGGCTGTAGTCTCCAAACTACACCCGGGGGCTCTGTGCCCTGCTGCTCTGAGGGCTGGGAGCCCCTGGCCACAGCTCTCCTGTGATCTGTGACAGGGCCTGCAGGCTGCACGTGGGTGCAGGAGGAGATCCTGGAGGCAGCAGAGCACGGCCCAGCTGGGACACCTGAACCTGGGGGCAGCGGTTCCAGTACCGATGGGGAAGTGGAGAACGCAACGGGCACAGAGTGCAGCAGCCCTGGAGGTGAGGAGGGGCTGGGCACCAAGCTGCAGTCATTTCGTGCATCCCAAGTCTCTTTGTAGGATCGTTTCCCCTTTCCCTTTGGCCTTTGTAGGCTCTCAGAGCCCTGCGTGCCCCCTCCCCTCCCAGCCCCGCATGGCCGTGTGGGTGCAGCCGCTGTGCTGGGGGGGAGCAGAGGGGCTGCAACGGGGGGAGAGGACAGGGGGCACGGGAGGGACACTGCTCCTCGGTGGCACAAACCCTCCCTTGGCTGAAGAGCAGGAACCGCCGCTTTGTGCCAGGCACAGCGCAGCCCTGGTGGGGTCACTGGGGCCGGCTCTGAGGGTGCGCCTGGGGCCGCTCACGGCTCCCCCCCCACGTTCTCTCTCTCAGCAGCAGCGGACGGAGNTCCTGGGGTCGGGGAGGGAACGGAACCGGGCGGTGCTGGGGGCGGTCACTGCTCCGAGAGCGCTGAGATGGGCGCGCGTGGGACGGAGCCGTCGGTGTGACCGAGCCACTCCCGGCCGTGCCCCGTGCTGGAGGCGGCCCCGGTGCTGCTGGCAGCGCTGATGCAGGAAGCGCTGCGGGAGAGGATGTGCATGTTAATGGCCTTCTCCAAAGGTGGTTTTTGCTGTATGCACCTGTACGTGGATCTATTAAACACCCCACCTGTGTCAACCTGTGTAGTTCAGTGTAGGATGCCCCGTGGCCGTGCCTGTGAGGTTTATTGCTGCTTTCTGAAATAGGACAGGGCTGAGTGCTTGTGCTGCTGGAACTGGGCTGTGCGCTGCAGGTGATGAGTTGGGATTCAGCCCCGTGTGCCTTCCTTCTGCTCAGGGTCTGTTCTGGAGTGCCGTGGTGCTGTTTGTTACCAAATGACCAAACTGGAGCACACACCGTTTAGGGAAAGCTTTGTTAAAGGCTGGATACCCGCCCCCAAAGGAGCAGGCTGCCAGCACGTCAGTGCTGTGGGGCCGTTGGCTGTCAGAGCTCCCAGCTGGGCACGCGCTGCCTGGTGCTTACGGCCCCGTGTCTGCGGGCCCTGCTCTCAGCTGCTCTCCTCGAAGCTGCCGCTGCTGCTGCAGGAGTGGAACCTCATGGTGCTCAGGGGGTCGGACACGTACCCTGCGGGGCAGAGCACTGCTCAGCTGCTGCCTGGCCCCACGGCAGCCACCCCTCCCACCCCATGGTGATGGTGCCGGCAAATGGACGTGAGTGCTGTCCTGCCAGGCAGCACTGAGCACACTGCGTGCACAGCATTTCGGGATAGAGGCACTGATTGTGCTGCCATCTTTTTCTGTCTGCAAATCTCCCTTCAGTATCATCGACCGAGGAACAATTTAAATGGGAAGCACCCAGGGCCGGATTCATGGCAGTGACGCACAAAGCTTTGGTGGCTGACTTCAGAGCACCGATCTCAGTGCTTTGACATTCAAATACCTTTTCTCCCTCTCAGCTAGATCTCCAGAGAGCTCACAGTCAGCGCTCTGACACGCGGTAGGTATGTAAATTCATGGCACTATTGCACAGACAGCCCTGGATGTCCCATGAGATTTTCCAGCAATGGCAGAGGAACCATTTCTGCCTTGACGCTGTCAGCTGTGCCCGCTCTGTCTCGTGCTGTGCCAACACAAAGTGAGGCCGATGCCATCACCTCCCATCTCCTGGCAGCAGCGTGTCACTGAGCTGCCCAGCAGCTGGGGGCCCTGCAGCAATGGGAGTTCCTGCTTTGGGGGCTTTGGAAGGAAGAAGAGTGAAAAAATTCTTCATTGTTTGCAGAGTGCAAGTGCAAATGGGGATAATGGAAAGCATCACAGGGAAAGCAAATGGAAAGCAAAAAGATAAAAATGGACATGAATGGGGAGAGACCACAGTGAGAATGGCCTCTGAGAGCAGGGAGAAAGTGGGGAAGGAAATGCTGTGCCACTTCCTGCTGCCATGGTACTTTGGAAATAGGACTGTCCTGCCCATTTTTACAGGAGCAGCCTTGAGGGCATGGTGCCCTGTCTCCTTCCCCACTGACCCATGCACAGGGACAGAACAGACCATCCCCGCNGGCCGGAGGCGCGGAGCGCGGCGCCGAGGAGCAGCGCGGAGCGGAGCGGGGCGCGGGGGGGGAGCGGGCGGCCCCGGGAGCGCCGGGCAGGGAGCGGAGCGCTGCACCCAGACCGGAGGGCGAGGGGCCCGCGGGGCAGGGGCCGTCTCCGTCGGAGCAGGAGGAGGAGCGGAGGTCAGCGGGAGCGGGGCCTGGCGGGCTCCCATCTCCAACGGACGGAGCGGGGCAGG
>WBMW01003580.1:0-141215 GCA_013396635.1 Penelope pileata | reverse complement strand
ATGACCAAACTGGAGCACACACCGTTTAGGGAAAGCTTTGTTAAAGGCTGGATACCCGCCCCCAAAGGAGCAGGCTGCCAGCACGTCAGTGCCGTGAGGCCGTTGGCTGTCAGAGCTCCCAGCTGGACACGCGCTGCCCTGTGCTTACGGCCCCGTGTCTGCGGGCCCTGCTCTCAGCTGCTCTCCTCGAAGCTGCCGCTGCTGCTGCAGGAGTGGAACCTCATGGTGCTCAGGGGGTCGGACACGTACCCTGCGGGGCAGAGCACTGCTCAGCTGCTGCCTGGCCCCACGGCAGCCACCCCTCCCACCCCATGGTGATGGTGCCGGCAAATGGACGTGAGTGCTGTCCTGCCAGGCAGCACTGAGCACACTGCGTGCACAGCATTTCGGGATAGAGGCACTGATTGTGCTGCCATCTTTTTCTGTCTGCAAATCTCCCTTCAGTATCATCGACCGAGGAACAATTTAAATGGGAAGCACCCAGGGCCGGATTCATGGCAGTGACGCACAAAGCTTTGGTGGCTGACTTCAGAGCACCGATCTCAGTGCTTTGACATTCAAATACCTTTTCTCCCTCTCAGCTAGATCTCCAGAGAGCTCACAGTCAGCGCTCTGCCACGGGGTAGGTATGTAAATTCATGGCACTATTGCACAGACAGCCCTGGATGTCCCATGAGATTTTCCAGCAATGGCAGAGGAACCATTTCTGCCTTGACGCTGTCAGCTGTGCCCGCTCTGTCTCGTGCTGTGCCAACACAAAGTGAGGCCGATGCCATCACCTCCCATCTCCTGGCAGCAGCGTGTCACTGAGCTGCCCAGCAGCTGGGGGCCCTGCAGCAATGGGAGTTCCTGCTTTGGGGGCTTTGGAAGGAAGAAGAGTGAACAAATTCTTCATTGTTTGCAGACTGCAAGTGCAAATGGGGATAATGGAAAGCATCACAGGGAAAGCAAATGGAAAGCAAAAAGATAAAAATGGACATGAATGGGGAGAGACCACAGTGAGAATGGCCTCTGAGAGCAGGGAGAAAGTGGGGAAGGAAATGCTGTGCCACTTCCTGCTGCCATGGTACTTTGGAAATAGGACTATCCTGCCCATTTTTACAGGAGCAGCCTTGAGGGCATGGTGCCCTGTCTCCTTCCCCACTGACCCATGCACAGGGACAGAACAGACCATCCCCGCCCAGAGAGCCCAGGGCACAGACAGGGAGCACAGCCAGGAGCTGCCAGGAGGGCAGGGTGAGCCCTCAGGGGATGCAGCCAGCCCTCAGGGGATGCAGCCAGCCCTCTGCATGGAACATCAGCATCCCTTCAGGCTGACAGCTCAGGAGCCTGCAGCTCTGTGCAGGGCAGAGGCAGTGTGTGGCTGTCACTCACCGTTTTTGTCGATAGGGGGGTACTGGAAGCTCCTCCTCATGTCATCCAGAGCCAGACCCTGGGAAGAGGGCTGCCCCATGCTGCAAAACAGAAAGGAGGTGTCACTTGACATGAGATGAATCAAGTTGCATCTCCAGACCATGAGAACGTTTTCTACAGATTTGGAAGGAAGAGACAGCAACACAAAGGACGTCAGCTCGATGCCCAGCCACTGGCCGTGTGCAGTGTCTGGCTGAAATGCACAAAAAAAGGACCCCCCATTTTTTTTCTGACATCAGTTAATGGAGAGCTACTTAAGAGATGATTGGTCTTCTTCAGAGGTTGTTGCTGGGCTCTGTGGGGAACGTTGACGGTGTAAAGTAAAAACGTTTAAGCAACTATGGTGTGATGGGCTGACACGTTAAGCTGCCCTGTTAGGCAATTAAAATGCATTGCAATTAAATCCAGCTCATTACGAGGCTGCTGCAGCCCCTCTCATTGCTCTGCACCTAGCAACAGTTGCCATGCAGGAGGGAGATGCACTAAACTCAGCCCAAGTTAGACAGCAAGAAGCAAATGAGTTTGGTGCCGTGGCTGCGTAACCCCCCGGCATGTGGGGGTTCCACCAGACACGGTGGCCCTGCCATGGGCTGGGGCTGCGTGCTGCTCAGTGTTTGATGGGACACAAAGCTGCCGGGGCAGCTGGAAACAGGAGGCAGCCCAAGAAAACCTGTCCAGCTAGGGAAAAAAACAAACCCATGGCCCATTCCCTCTGAAAACGCCTGTACGTACTTGCCATTAGAAAGCGAAGTCATTAATCATCTCAGTGTGTTGTATAATAGAAAAACTGCAGAAAGCATTCCCTTTGTGTTGCGTGTTGTGCCTCTGGGCGAATCTTCCTGGGTGCTGCTAACAGATCTGTACGCTGTTAGTTTGCATGGCAGAGTGTTCAATGAATGCATCCAACTTGAGAAAAGCACCAGGGTCCCCGAGGAGCCCGTCCTGGGGTGCTAATGGGCCCCGGTGCTGCATTCCAGGATGAGAGGGGCACCCACAAGTGCCCCGTTTCTCTCTCTTGCATCTACACTGGAACCTAAATACATCACTTTCTTATTCCTTTCATGCACATCTGTTGCACTTAGCAGTGAAATCTGGTACTTTATGGAAAAGAGAAGGACCACCCTGAGCTCAGCCCCACCTCCATGGCCTGCCAGCATGACCAACCAAAGCAGTTCAGGAGGTATCCTACTCCAGATGAACATTTTGGGTGTGATTTCTATTTCTCTGTGGAAGATTCCAGTGCCTGTATGCAGGTGTTTGCTTCCTGCCCCTCCAGCCAAGCCCCCAAAGGACTGTTTGCCTTGCTCTGCAGCAGCTGCTCCTCTCAGCTGATCTCCCTGCTGCATCCCCACCTCCCAGTCCAGGGGAATGAATGCTCTGCTATGACTGATTCTGGCTGCTAAGTGGTGCTAAAGGGCAAAGTGAGAGCAAGTGCAGGGCTGTTCTGGTGGGGTTGGAGAGCGCCATGTCATTTCCATAGTGCGCTCAGTCCTCGTGGGACAGAGAAAGGAGATTGCTAGGTGTGCCCTCAAAACCAGGCATGAACAGTGGGCAGTGGACACGAGCAGTGACACGGTCAGTGCTCAGCCTACGAAGGCAGCTCAGCACCAGTGCAGCCTTACACCTCCAGCCACACTATTTGGGACTGCGATGCTGCCCATGGTCTAACCCATCCTTTCCATCTGGCACTGATGTCACACCCCAGAATTATTTTCTTTTTCCCAAGATAAGTGTGTCTTTTAGCTTTTCTTTGGTGAACTTTTCCACATTTTAAGCACGCTGTGACACAAATCCCGGCCTTCCCAGACCTGCTGGCAGGCGGTGGGTGCACCCATCTAATGACCTTCCTCTCTCTCCCCGTGGCTGGGCAGGCATCGAGCTCTGCCTGCACGTGATGAAAAAGCACTGGTTCTGCGTGTACAGCCTACACGGGGCAGGTCTGACCTTCTACTAATTTGAAAGTGAAAAATGCAAATGCTTCCTCAGCCTTCATGTAACCCAGCCCCCCGTGCTACAGCAGAAGACAGGATTGCCAAACTCCCTGGGGGTTTCAGAGCAAGAGCCTCCCTGCCCCGCAGCGCTGGCACGTACCTCTGCGAGCAGACCGCGTAGGCTCTGGCGTTCAAGGCGTATTCCAGCTCAAAGCGGCTGCGCAGCGCTGCCACGTGGCTGCGGCCGGGCCCCCCGCGTGCAGCCAGGCAGTCCGAGGACGAGGAGGGGGACAGAGAGCCGCTGCTGTTGCTGGAGGCCGGAGACATCAGCTGGGTTGAAGCAGAACCACAACAGGCGCTGTCACTGCACGCTGCAAGCCTTGCCTCAGCCCTTTCTTGCAAGCTGTGTGTCCCATGTTGCTGCTGTGGTTTGGCTGGGAAGGACACTGCCCCTCGATGCTGTCTGCCAAGCACCAGCTAAGTAAAGCTTTTTCCCCCTTCTTTATCTATCTAAGCTCTTGGCCCAGGTTTCTTCCTACAGGAAGTAAATATGTGAAATAATCATGGATAACGTGTCCAAAAATGCACTGTACTGGCTTGCAGCAGGAGGAAGCAGCGTGCAGGCTCCCAGCCACTGTTCTGCTCGGTCCCTGCTGCCCTCCCGAGCTCGCACCTTGCACACGGGTGCTCCATGGGAGAGACAGAGCCCTTACCTCAATATTGCACAGACACTCTTCCAGTTTCATGACCACTTCGGAAAATTCTGGTCTCCCCTGTGAATGCAAGAGGAAAAGCAGAGCTGTGTGAAAACAGAAGGGAATTCTATGGTTACAGACTCAGGGTACCTGGGGAATGGCAGGTCCCCTCCGTGTCCCCTTCCTTTGCATGTCACTGCATTGCTTTCAGCTTGCTGAGGGCCTGGGGGGACCTTGGCTGTGGAGCCACGGGGCGTGTGTTCAACAACACGATCTGCACTGTTAGTCTTTTTCTGCAACACCTAGGTTGGATCTATAACAATGAGGCCGTAGGACTTCAGTGACGCTACCAACAAACCATTGGCTTTGTTCATACGTGAGCTGTGCTTCCTCTTTGCCCATCCTTCTGGCTCTGTCTGATCTGCTCCGGTTTCTGGCCAGCCTTCCCAGTGCACACTGCAGGAACTCCAGGCCCAGCTCAAGCAATGGTGTTGGACGGAGGGCAGCTGTGCAGCCCCGTCCCATCAGGGGGATAAGCGATGCTGGAGCGATACTGATGAGCCGCAAAGGGCATTAACGTTCTGCAAGGATGCTTTCTTGTTATTGGTGCTAAACGAGCTGTGGAAATGCTAACAAGACACAGTGGCTCTACCCATGACACGCTGCTCGCTTAAGTCAACAATTTAACATGACGTCTGAGGAATAACTTCAAGCAGGATGTGAGCTGCTCGCTGATGGTTAGCAGCAGCTGCTTTATAGTCGCAAACAAGCTGCCCCCCTCAGCCCTAACGCTGACATTAGCTCCTAAATGGAAGATGAGCATATTCAAGTATCCAGGAAACAACAAAGAAACAAACCAGCTAAGGGTGCCCTGCACAGCAAACACCTTCTCTGCAGTTCTCAAGCTGAAACGTCGGGTAAGTTCCCAGCAAGGAATAGAGAAAGGGGGCAAAACTCTGTGAGGCCAATTGGTAGCCCCTGTTCACACCAGCCTCCCTCTCCCACACCCAGGTACAGCACCTAAGCACTCACTTTTGTTTGCTAAATCAGCTAAGAAAGCTTTCGAGTACCCAGAACAAGGACAGGTGCAGGCACACGACAGCCTGCCTTCCTAGCTAGGCTAACGTGGGGCTGCAGGGCAACAACGCAGGGCTCTGCTTCCAGCATGAAATTCAAAGGCAGGAGCAGTAAGAAAGTTCAGTAGCATGAAGCAGTACATGCACCAAGGCTTCTGTAGCACCAGAAAATGACACAAGTTCTGAAATCCCATTCATCTGTAACGTAGCTCCTGCACCATTAAATGAAGTCCTTGGGTGCCAGGATAGCAGCAACAAACCAAACACAGAAACCAGTGGCTCCAGCAGCTCTGGGCCAGCACAGGTGCCCACAGCTCAACAGCTGCAACTGCATCACGTGCCAATACACAGAGCTGTCTATAGACTGTCCAGTTAGGGAATACAGGCGGGATGCAGAGTCAGAAGAGTTCTAATTGAACAGCCTGGATGCTCAGTATGAGGACAGAGATCTGAAACTGTTGAGTAAGGGCTGGTGCTGTCCCTCGGCCATGTGTTTGCGTGGTCTCAGGCACATGACGCCCTGCTTCAGCTCCCAGGCTCCCAGCCTGGGGATGGTGAGACATTTACAGCCGTGCTTTAGTTAGTTCATTTTCCCTTTACTGCAGAAATAGCATCAGATAGCTAAAGCCAACATAACACAATCTTTCTGTAACCATTTTAAAGGCTCAGAAGGGCACACTACAGCATTTTATTTTCCTTATTGCTCTTGCTATTAATTGGGATAATTGGCTGAATCTCTCCAATCATTAAAAGCTGTCCTAGCTGTAGCATGTGAGGAAGGTGCTGCACTAAGTACCACAATATTGCCACGTTCTATCAGAAGCTGCTGGGCTCCTAAACAGAATAACTACAGCAAATGCAGCGCACATTTGTTGGAGTTCAGAGAACGGTTGTTTCCTGTTCTAAAGAGGAGTTTATTAATTCTAACACATAGCTGTGGTTGGCGTCTACCAGCATTAATCAAAGTCCCATCTGAAAACTCTCAGTATTACCAACTGGGGAAAGAATGTCTATCATGTTTCCTATTTTAAGCCTCTGAAAATTAAATTCCATATTATAAGGGGAAATTGAAATAATAGGAAGACCCGTAGAGGGTTTAGTTAGCTGGAATAGGAGAGGCCCATTCTAGGATTAGCAGTGATGGAGCTGATGAGAATGAGCCCCTCTGGCAGAGCTGTGCATGCAAAATGCATCCCAGAACAGTGACAATAAGCAGCAATGCAGTCAGCTTGAAATGTAAGAGAACAGATGGCTTTCAGCTTCTCAAACAAATATGTCACGGAGTAGCAAAAAAAAACATCTAATATTTGGATGCAGATATTAATGATTCGGATACATCATCCAGTGCTGAGATGAAGCAGGAGAGCAAAGGAGGGCTGGGTGCCTGCAGCTGCACCCAGGCAGGGCAGAGGCTCACAGCAGGGAGAGAGGCAGGCCCGGGGCTCTCTGCATCCCTGCAGTGCTCGGCCAGGGGCTGCCCTGAGCATCCACACCTGGCACAGCAGCGTGGGTGAGCTTTGCCACAGCTCCCGCCTCCCTCTGCCAGGCTGCAGTGTCCTCTCCATGGCACTGCTGCTGTGACTGTGATAGGGATCGCAATCAGAAATCAGCAGTGATTCTTTTTATAATAACAGGAAAAAAAACACACCACTTTTTTTTTTCCATTGGAACATTGCTTGCCAGCTGTACTGATCTTAAAAATGCTCTTTTTAGGATTAAAGCTGTAAAAGGAAACAGAAGTCAAGAGCCAGAATATTTCTACGGATTACAAATCATGTTCATGTTTCTCTTTTGTGGAAGCTCCCATGGAAACTGAAGCCTTAAGCATCCCGTATGGGAACTTTGCCTCCAGAAGGCTTGAACTCGTCTGTTCTCTTCAGCCTAACGCTGCCAGATAAGCAACAAAGAATTACAGATGTTAATGAAGATGCTTTTAATGTTCTCACAAATCTGAGGATGTCACTGCTAGCCACAAGCAAGCACCGACCTCTTCTGCCACTGACAGCACCTTCAGCACGCTCCAAACCTGCAAGCCCTGGCGCAGAGTGCCGATGCTTTGAGCAGCATTTATGGGAATTGGTCCAAAACCACGAAAGGCCTTAACAGGCTGGAGCTGAACAGCAGCTGGGTCACTAAGCTTGTAGGTGACAGCCTTGGGCACGCACACCCTGCCAGTCTGAGGGTCCTGCTTGTACCTAACGTTTGATTAGCAACTTTGTGAGAGGCCCTAGCAACATCATTATGTATAGGATTTTGTCTTTTAAACTTTAACTTTGCTACAGGAGCTGCTGGTTTCTCTTGTCTACACTTAGCCGTCGTTAACTGGAAAATTAACAAGGAAGAGCAAATGAACACACGTCAGAAAACTCCAGATGGAGCCCAGTATGAACGTGAGCCAAGAAATTATCTCACTATGGCATCCTCCAACCACTGCTTAACTGAGGAAAATGAAATAAAAGCAACATCCACTGTAACCTCTGACAAAGAAATGCCACTTTCTACAGGCAAAAAGGCAACATGCAAAGTTCAAGGCAGATAAAATGTCCATACAGCCTGGGACATCACTCAGGAGCAGGCAGAGAGAGACTGATGGTAAGAGGAGCGGCTCATTCGGACGCCTCAGGTGCAGGCTGATGGAGTGGTGCTGCTGGGAGCTCTGTGGAAACGTGCCTCTGAACAGTGGAGCAGAGGCCTGCACAGTCTCCAAACAGTTAGCTAGAGCTGGTGCTTGGAACGGGGAGTTTTGCATATAAGAAGTTCTGAACAGATCCAAAACATTCTTAGTTCAAAACCTGCGGGTCGGAAAACATATTGCTGAAATGCCACCTTACTAAGAGTAGTGTCTCGGGCCAGGCAGTGTGTCCTCACTGGCCTCACCTAACCGCTGTCCGAGAGAAGGAAAATAGAATCCTGAATTCATCTCAGCAGCAATTTAAGAAGACAAAAGGATAAGAAGTTTTGTGTACTATGAGCGGAGCGCAACTGCCATGTAGAAATTGGCCCTAGAAACAGGATTTATCGTGACTTCTGGCTGTCTGTCCTGAGCTGTTCCCAAAGCAGTGCTGTGCCAGCAGTGCCAGGAGGGGACCTCTGGGTGTGCTCGGGCCCGTTTGTCCCCTACACAACTCCCGTGCTGGTGTCCTTCCCGTGTATCAGGGAATGGCCTTCAGGCACGGCAGAAATACAGAAGTTTACACACCTTTAGAGTAACTTGGTTCCTCTTTCTGATGATAGATTTCATTCTTCACGTGGAAAAAATTCAATAATTCATAGAAAACAGAAGTCTGAGAGCAGAAAGTACTTTTCATTGTAAGTCAAAACTGAACCTTTATCATGCAATTTCTCAAAGTTTCATTGAATGGCTAATTGAACATTGGCTTTCCTCCTCAAGTCACCAACTTTTCTGTGTCTCTGTATTTCTCAGCCTACACTGCTGCGTCCCAGAGGATTCTGCAGTGGCACTTGCCTCGGTGACCAGGGCTTTTGGGGCACCTGTGAAGCCGGGCCCCAATGGCGGGCCCCACGAAGCCGGGCCTCATGAATCTGGGCTGTGTGGAGCAGGCACTCACCTCGGGGCAGGCATTCCAGCCCCTCATCAGCAGGGCGCAGATGGGCTTGGGGATGGAGTACCCGATGGGCGGGCGGATGTGGTGGTACGCCATGTCTGCTGCCGCCGCCGCTGCGGGAGGAGCCCAGCAGAAAGGGGTGAGCATCCAGGAGGTCCCTGGGAGAACACAGCCTACCCCCTGCCGACACACAGCCCGGGTACGGAGCGCTTACCCACCACGCCTGTGGATAAATCCTGTAGCTTAAAGAGGCTTCCAAGGCCAAACTGTTTTTAAGATAGCTAAGACCATGGCTCTGAATGGAAAGGCATTGCTGTTACGACTGAGCAGGGATGGAGACAATCTAATTTTGGTTAAGCTCTAAAAATGGTTATTAGGACAAAAAATGAATTAGTTTCACCTCTTTTTTAAAATATTTTTTTCTCTTTGTTATTAAGACAGGACAACACGAGCACTCCAGTTGCAGATGAATTGGTACCAGATTCAGATGTCTCAAAATAATGCGTGGTTAGTCCTATTACAGCCTACAACTAGAATTAATTCAGCATTTTGTTAGTAAAAATCTAGCGAGTGCCTTTTTATAAGCACTAATCACTGCTGACCAAGACAGAACTGCCAAAGTGTTTCCCCAATTGCGTTTACGCATTTACTGAATCCCAAAACACACCTAGTCCCTCATATCTCTTTTAAGCAAAATTTTTTCAAGCCAAACCAAATGTATTTTGGACTCCTACTGAAAGCTAAGTGAGGTCCTTTGTTTGCCTGACACCGTATATGTGATGAGAGTACATGGAACACAGAGAACCACGAGACTGCAGTCATGAGACTGTAACAATTGTGTAATTCTTCTAACTATGTCCCGTCATCATCACAGTCTTTGTCATAAGAAGAGATTCATTTCAGCCATTGTCTGTTCTCACTGCAGTTTTTGACTGCATGATGATGTTTCGGGATGCTAACATCAGATAAATCCTGTGATCCTGTAGCTGAGCGTGGACAGGAGAGGCAAGCACAGCGTGCCTCATTCTGGCTGCACGCTGGTGAGGTTTGGAAGGTGTGAGTCAGGGACTCGTGGGTTCATTTCTGCCTAGCAGACACTATGGAAAGAGAGAAGGGAAATGCAGAACAAGTGAAGATTGCCATGAAGAACGCTCCCTTTTTTTCCACCAAAGTTGATGTAAGTGGTATATTACCTATTGGCCAAATCTTGTACCAAAGTTAACAGAATTTCTGCCATCGGTTTCACAGGGTCAGGATTAGAAAAAGAAAGGGAGAAAACACACTGTGTGTTTTCATCTGTGTATGCATCTATAATACTTTGAGGTTTATTTCTGTCACTATTGTTTGGGTTTCCTTTCACTAACAGCAAGGCCTTTCCTTCAGCTAATAAACATGTCTGTTAAAAAACACTTCAGACTGACTGTGCTAAATGGCAAGAATATATTCGATTTCATTTAGTATCTGAGTAATTTATAAAGCAATGGACCAAATCAGGGAAAAGCATAGCGACAGGCTCCTAAGAAACAGGATTCAACATACAGATGCATGCAGAGAAATAGATGAGTGAGCACCAACCATCGTCTATAACATTACCACCATTTATATTCTGCTGGGGCACGAAAACGCGTATAAACTAAAAGCAACCCACCCTTTTAAATATCAAAATGCTTTCTCCAGACACCAGAAAGCCATCTGACCAATCTTTCACATCTCTTCCCCCAGCATCTGTGCTCTGTAGCCCAAACCCACTTAAAACAAAACAAAAAAATCCACAATTTTCACAAGTTTTTCAATTGCTGGAGTGAAATGCATCAGCGAGGTTCCTCCAGGCTGCCTCCTGTGTGCAGGGAGCTGCACAGCAGCACAGGCACAGACCCACCCCAGCCATGGGAGGACATGCAAAGGCTGGCACTGATGGCATGGGGGGTTGAAAACCTCTGCTGCAATATGAAATAAAGATAATGTGTATATGGCATTACAGTGGGGTCATTCTGTGCCTTTCATGGAGCCTTAGCACTTAATAAGTGTTTAGCAAAATATCACTTAACAATTTGCAGTGCAACTAGTTTGGAGATCTTGAAACATCCATTCATGGAGTGTCTTACCTGGCTTTAGGTGAGCAAATGGAATTTCACCTGTCAGCAGCTCCCAGAGGCACAAAGCATAGCTGAAAACATCTGCTTTTATCGTGTACCTTGTACACTGGGTGAACACTTCAGGGGCCATCCAGCGCAGGTTCTGCATGTCAGGAGACATCAAATAGATATTAGCAGAGTTATTTCCTCCTGTAAGTGTTTTTTTCGTCCAGGTGTATCGTTGTTGTTCTTTCTTTCGCTGTTTCCTTGCCTCCATTGCTCCATAAATGGACTCAATGACCTCGAGAGGTCCCTTCCAGCCCTTCCAATTCTGTGATTCTGTGATAAAGTAACTGGTAAGTTTGCCTGGGAAGGTTTTCACTAGGAGATTCACCAGGCAGCCCATCATGGAGCCCTGGCAGGGCCCAGGTCCTGGCAGCAGTACTGCTGCTCACTGAGCGCACGCGTCCGTTTGTTAGCAAGGGGAGAGCCAGCCCTGGCTCTGGCATCCCACAGATACTCATAGGGTGGTGCAAACACTCGTGGCCATGGTGTGATACACAGCGTTAACCTGGACTGACACCCGCAAAGACAACAGTGCTGCCTTGTAAAGGCTGCCGCTCTGCGCCTGAAACGGTGAAAAGAGCTCTGAAAGGAACTGAGCATGGAAGAACCAACTCCTCATTAGGAACAGGGACCACCCGACCCCAATTTCTGTCTGTGAGCAGGGAAGGGTGGATAAGAGTGATGCTTTAGTGAGGATATGGGGTGCAACGGAGCCCCAGGAAGAGCCTTTTAAAAATTTTCTGCTGCAGATTAAGAAAATATATTTTGTTTTCACTGATCTCTGCTAGTAAAAGAGGCTTAAAGCAAAAATATTACAAGAGCTACAACACCACACCAGCTCATCAGTTCCATCAAAACAATTCCTAATGCCATTTTCTCCCCTGTGTTTTATACTGACTGCTTCGCCTATATGTTCTATACCAACTGTGTGGGAACACAGCGAGAAACAAACCCCGGGTTGTTTTGTCATGTTGTCTTCATCCACGGACTGCAAAAACCTCGATTCTGAAACACAGAACAAAGCCAGTTTCACTGTCAAGTCACTATAGATACCTGCCTCGTTATAAAAAAAGCCTTTGTAAAAAGTGTTTTTTTAATAGCACCAGGGCTTTGAAGATCCAGACAACCAGTGATGGCTGTTCTTCAGCATGGCTGCACGCAGACAATGAGGCTGCCCAAACCTGCCTGCCAGGGTTAGCACAGGTGTGAATCTACACGGGTCTGCTGATGCTGACAGCAGTTTACAGCAGCTGAAGAGCCATCTCAGCACTGGTACCGGTCGATGTAAGCAGATCCAGAGTTCCAGCAAGCCGTGGCTGAGCCCTGCGGTGACACCCAGTCCTGCAGAGCCCTGCCAGTCCTATTCAACATCAGAAAAGCAGCACGGCTGCATCTGACAACACCCTGCACTCAAACACCGCTCTCCTCCCATGGCACCAAGCAGAACCGCTGACAGACACCGTGGCAGTGCACGAGCTGCAGGTCCAGGAAATATTGCCTCATCTGATTCAGGACAGAAAACACTAGTAAAGCTCATAACTGACATAAAGATCTACATTCTGCTCTTTAACCCCAAATGAAAGAAACCTGCCCTATTGCCCTGGGGTTTGGCTGCTGGCAGCCCCAGACCTGCACACAGCACTGTCCTTAGGTCCCGAGCACTTGCCATAAAGAGGAGGACACATCTGTACTGCAGCTCTCTCCCCTCCTCCAGGCTCCCACTGAGACCACCCAGCCCGAGGTGCACCCATCTCCCTGCCACCCGGCCTTTCTCCTCACGCCCAGCGGTGTGTCTGCAGCACGTGCTGGCTCAGGTGAGACAAAAAATAGGGTGTTCTCCTCCCTAAACTGGTCCTTTGCTCTCCTCTCAGTGACAGATGAAGAACAATCTTCCTTAGCAAGCACATTTTGTTTCAGAGAATCTGAGGTTAATTTATAGACAGAGCATAAAAACACCTTACCTCCAAAATCAGCAACGACCGCGTGCCCGTCCTCATACAGCAGGATATTGTGACTGGAAAAAAAAAATGTTGTGCTGTAGGTAGTTGTTTGATTGTGTCTCACAGAAGGTGAAAATTTTACCATTTTTCTTCATAGCTCAAGCCCTGACAACTTCAAATCACCTGCTTAAGGAAATAAGTGTCTTCTTAAAGTATCTGTGAACGGAAGACACAAGGCACATCGTTCACCCTGAGGCTGCTCTCAGCATCTTGGATGAAAACTTGTTCCTGCTCCCACTGATGGAGGTTCGCAAGGCCTCAGTCCTGCCCTCCACGTTCCAGTGACATGATGTCCTTCTCTGTGCTGCTCTGGAGATGCAGCAGAGTCCAGCTGATAACGTGTGCCGTGCTGATTTGGACACGAACTAAACCTCGGGTAAGGCGACAGATTTGCACCCACTTATTGAGTCAGGAGCGCTTTGTGAATTATCACTATTTTGCTTTACCCTCAGTGAAGTGAATATCCCGTATTTATAACTGTTAGACATACGCAAGCACACAATGTTGCTGATTATTGGACACCATGACACCAGAAATGCAGCCATCATGTGATGTAAGAAATACGGCCTGGGGACCAGCACCCAAGCAAAGCAATGCAGAAGCAGCCTGAGAGCAGCCAGGGCTGGGGACACTGCTGGGGCTGCCTGCTGTGACCACTGCTTGCAGGCAATCTGTGCTGGCAGCTGCTGTCCTGCTGCCCGTGCCCATGTCCCCAGGCTGCCCTGAGTGTGATTCTGTACCTGAATAGCATGGCAGTGCCTCAGCACTGACTGAAATACCAAAAGAGGAGTTAAAAAGAGGAGCCTGCCTTTCCTGTAATGAGAATTATTATGAAATTTAAAAGAAAGCATACAGGAAGAAATAACAGCAAAATTCCCCTGAACTCCAGTGGAAACAGATCAGCGTCAGCAGGAATAAGCACTTACGTTAAGTTCTTGAAGTCTCTTGTTAATAACAGTAATTAAAGCTCTGAAAAGGGTAAATCAAAACACGGATGAAAAGCTGTTTTTGTATTCCTTGACAAATGAGGTGTCAAACTTCTGGATTCCACTGGACATACAAGGCTGTCTCCCTGCTCTACCGAAACAGCAGCCCATGGATCTTGGTAATCGCTCCCAGAAGTGCTGTGCTCTGAACAGATTTACCATTGGTCCACCAGCCTCAGAAAAACCATCCATCCAAAGTGTGCAATGAAAATAATTAACCTGAGTGATTACAGCAGCGTAGCCCTAAGCGTGCTGGAAGCATTCCAGAGGTTAAATAAACTGAGGTAATTAGGCTTAATTTTTAATCTCAGCTCATCATTAGAGACATCAGTTTGCAAACATCTACTTGACATGGGATCACTTAAATCATCGAGACCCAGACAATACGCACAGGCTGTGCCTCAGTGACAGCTCCTTGCACTCTGGCACAGCAGTCACAGGGCTGCTGCGGGGAACGTGTGGATGTGCAGGCTAGCAGGATCACACACACAGGAATTACGCTTTGTGTTTATCATTAGAAGTTATATTTGCAAAAATGAGAGTGTGTTTTGGTTGTGGCAGCAGAACCCCTTGGTGCCATGTCCCTCCACAGCTCCCAAGCCTGCAGAACGCCGAGGATTTCTGGTGTGCCCGGGTGAGGCTGGCACAATTCTGCCAAGCAAATGGCAGCCAGCAAGAAACTCAGGAAAAGATGGTATTTAAATGTTAGACGTGTATGCTAGGTATTTATCTCAGTACAAAATCTTCATCTTTGCCCCAGATTTTGGGAGTAGGAAGGAGGGAATAAACACAGACAAACCCTTGTTTGGTCAGCAGCGGTACGGGGCAACCTCTGCCAGGACCCCTGAGATCAAAGAGGTTATTTACCCTCGATAATTACTTGTACTGACACACAGAGCAGTCTTCTAATTTCAGTGAGATCTCTGAAACCATAGCAACCACGAGCCTCAGCGAGCGTGGAGGACTGGATAACCAGAACTTTCCCTAAGACTGTTGGCAGAGATGTGTTTGGAGGCTTAAAGTTAAATCTGCTGGATTTGTCCTAAAACTGCTGGAACTGAGCAGGTGAATTAGGAGAGAAGTGTGGTGGCTTAAACCCATTTATCGAGGGTAATGGGAAGAAAAGCCAGCTTTATTTGCATATTATTTTTTCACCTACATTGACGGATGTGGATAATGTCTGGGAGGAACAGACATACGTATCCATCCTATCAACTGGAGGATTTCCAAAAATCAGCTTACAATATGAAAAAAACAGCTACAAAAAGATTTCTTCAAAAGACTACAAATGTTTCTTAACAATTTTACACACGTGTGGTCTTGTGAGTGGTCAGGCAGGAGAGCTGCAAAGCAAATCCAAGTAAACAGGGTAATTCTAACACTGGAGCTGTGAAAAGAAAGATCCTCCAATTACACGAGAACCAAACAGACATTAATTACATCTTTTCACCTTGATAGCTTCAAGTAAGAGGAAAAAAAAGGAACACGACAATTGGAAAAGAATGAATTCTCATCTTGGGACACTATCTAAGGACCTGCAGTGAACAGGAAGAAGGCTAGATGGCACAAATGGGAAAAGCAGAAACTCCTGAATCCTGAGGGTTTAGAGTCGAATCAATTGAAAAGGGACCTTTTATTTATTTGTTTAAATCTGGGTGATATTGTCCATACTAGCTAGTTCATAGGGAATCTGGTAATTCCCATTTTAGTGCTACCAGCTGCATTAAGGAGGTCAGCAGCAAGGGATCGTGAAGGACCGGTGGATCACGAAGATGCAGAGAACCAGGAGCCTGAGATCCACTCCTGTATCATTTGGAACATGCCTATATATTTAGATTTATTCGCTGCTCAGCCTGCACCTGTGACATGGACCTTAGCTCCCCCTGGCAAATGTCAATGCAAACAAACAGTACAGCTGCCTTTTGCTTCAGCTTCCCAGTTCTGCCCAGAAATGCCAGGTTTGGAGCAGGGTGGGGTCCTGTGTACCAACATTCTCTGTGCCTGAACTGAGCAAATGCCATCAGCTCCACAATGTTATGAGCACCAAACTGAAGGTCAGAATGTCAAAGAATAAGATTAAATTAGTAGCAGTTTCAGCACATTACTAACCTGGCTCATCTGTTAGAGTTTGAAAGCAAGGCCAGCACGGCAGCTGCTGATTTGAGGGATTGCTTTTTCCCAGTTGAATTAAGCAGGGTGGGATGGGGAGGAAGGCTGCTTGTGAGCAGCCACATGGCCACTTAGAGGCAGCATGGCATTTGTGTATATTTTAGGGCAGTTTTAAGCTTGAAGAACTCTCCAGATGAGAAAAAAAGTTGCTTAGCAGCAAGCTGTGAGTTACCCAGAACAGGTCTTTGCAGGGTGCACCAAGCCATCGCGCTCCAGCAGCTCCCTTGCAAGCAGGGCGTCTGCGCTGGGGACACGTCCTGCTGGACTCACATCCTGCTTAGGGGCAAAGGGGAAAACTTCCTCAGCAGGCTGCCACACAACACACAAATGCTGCTTTTAGCTCAGATTGGTATCCTCACGTGGAGGAGCATGGGTAGTGTGCTCTGCGTGCCTGTACTAGCTCACCTGCGCCCATGCCAGGAGTTTCTGACATGGAGTTGCATTGAAGAAGAAATTCTGACTCTGTAGAAACTTACACTGCAAAAATTCCATCCCTATGTATCTGGCATTGCCACTGCCACTTTAATTCAATTAATATACCGGGCACCTGGGAGCAGTCTGTTTTCTGTCTGTACAGACATTGACAATTGGAGAGTGTCAGCAGGCAGAGCTGTGGCACAATTCCAAGCTATGCAGCGAGCAAGGGGATGCACAAGCTGTGCTCCCAGGTGGCTGGCACTAAAACAAGAACCTGACCTATGCTTTTGGTAAGGAGGGGAGAATTCCATCCTCAGAGCAACACACAGTGCTTTAAACAATGGCCCCTCTAAAGCTGCACTAATTATTGTACCTCGACTGAAACTTGTGGCTTAAGAGTCTCGCTCCTCCCCCATCCCCTGGCAGCTGGATGGCCACTGCCTGCCAAAAGGCATTGCCTACCTCTGCCAAGGGGAGGGGGCTGGGGAAGAAGCCTGGAAGAGCGACAAAGCAGGGGTGAGCGTGCCAACACGTGTAGTACAAACTTCAGCTCCATCAAATGAGGAAAATCAAAGACTGGATGTTGGCCGCACAAAGAGGCTCTGCAGACTGCCTTCAAGTTGCAGGGCTGTGAAGATGCCCAGGCACGTGGCTGTCGCGTACACAGGGGACACTTTGTGTTTTATTCTCTGCCCGTCCAGGCACTGCCGAACTCTCTGTTCTCAGAATTTCATTTCCTTTTCATTTGATCATGATGATGCCTAACCTTAAAAGAAGGCGCTGCGTTCTCCCCGAAGCTATCAACACACTGCAGATAGTGGAGGAAATGATTTCCAGGCTCTTGGCTGTGAGTCTCTAATGAATGCTGCAAAGGAAAAGGTTTAGAACTAGAGGGCAGCCTGAGCAGACTTCCAAAGAGCACATGGTAAAACTCCTGCTGTGAGGGGTTTCATTCCTTAATAGTTACTAAAAGGGTATTGTAGGGAACCCAAATCGCTGTAACGTCCCATTTGTACCATACCTCACAGTTTAAGTTAACAAATAGCCATAAAGCACACATTGATTGAAAACAAATTAAACTTAACCTTCCTAGCTCTGCCACGGCTCTTAGTCATCATTTTGCAATTTCATTAACAACAGCAACAAAACCCCCCCAAAATATCCTTCTCCGTGACGATTCTCTCCAGCTGCGTAACAGCAGACAGCACATGGCTCCTGGCTGCAGCTTTCTGCACCACTTTCAGAGGAAAGAGAGGGGACTCGATTCTGTGCTGCTTTTCATGGGAAATAAATACAGATATTAACCTTCAGGCACCTCTGAGCAGCAGCAGGGCTCACCCCAGCCACAGCCTCTGGGTGGCAGAGCAGTGATGTTCCCCCATTCCATGCCACCCTGCAGCCCTGGGGCTGGAAAGGACCTACAAGATCATCTAGTCCAACTGTTCTCCTACCGCCAATATTACCCACTAAACTACTAAACCATATCCCTTAGCACCTCATCTAGAGGTTAAATTGCTGCCCATCCACTGCTTTCCCAAGTGAGCCTGGGGGGCCGGTTTGCTAGAGTCTGATTCTCCCAGTAGCACATAATGGCTAATACACAACTTTATTTAGAAGCCCCAGACAGCTTCCTTCAGTGGTAGAAGTGTTAAGAAACATTTACCTCGTTAGTAATCCTGTTTCAGCCAGAGGTATCTCAGTAGCAAATGCAGATCTGGGCTGAGCTGTGATTTGCCAATGACCCGCCACAAAAAACAGAAATGGAAAAAATCTGCTGCTCCTGATTCCTGGTCCTGGCCTGCCTGTTGGCCAGGCTGGTGGCATACCAGTGTTACTAGGTAGCTCCAGAACAACAGAATTAGAGATGACAATTTCAGTTAAACACATGCCACTAACATATTAGCTATTTGCTCAGATACAGGGTTTTTCTCCAGAACAAACTCCCAGGAGAAATGGCAGAAGCCAGTTTACGGTGAGACACATACAACGAGCCTGGATGAGGATTTAGGAAAAAGAAGACAGGGAGCAACCCTGCTCCATACAGTCTTTCATGCAATCTTACAAGAGAGGATACCAGGTTCATAAATACTAGACAGGTTTTTTAGAATCTTCTCAAAACCAAACTCAACACAACTGCCTAAGACAACAACAACAGCCAATAGTAACCAGAGGCTAAACGAGTTCCTGCTGGTTTTTCTGCTGTCTACTCAGATTTACCCATAAGATGCATACGTGTGTCAGAATTATTAACAAAAGGATACTGGGATGGAGACATTTGCAGAACACTGAAAGTATGCAAACAGATCAGGTCAATGTCCCAAGAAAATGAAAGCCCAAAGGTCTTGAAAATGAACTCAGTTACTCATTTACTTGGGCAGGTTGGAAAATAAACCCAGATATTCTGGGAATTTTTCAAGATTTCAACACTTAGTTTTGTCTGAATTAAGATGGAAAGCGGATGTTTCATAATGTGCTGAGCATGAAAACAGATTATTTCCTGCCCCCCTATAAATAGCTAAAAGATTTCATTAAAGTGTTCTGGCCTGAATTTATTCTGTGTGCTGGCCCACGTTAGAAAATACAATAAATCCTAGAAGCCTACGTTCTTCAGCTATCAAATAACTTTTCTGAACAAGAAAAGTTCAAGTGCTGTGTCACCGTGGCCCTGACCAAGGTCTGTATGCAGACTGGTCACTAGGGGGGGATGCAATGCACCGTTTGTCAGCATGCCGTGCTGTCTCTGACTTTCCTCTCCTTAGGGATCTCTGTGTATGGATCAATTATAACCTTCGTTAACACCTATTTTAGCTTCAATGTGCATGCTCATTTGGGAGAGATAATGCAAATTATATTTTCTTTGCCAGCAGAAAGAAGTGCTGTATGGAGAAAAAGTGCACTTACAAAGCACGGCAGTGCTGGAACAGGCAGGGGGTCCTTTTTGCCAGCCCTGTGCTCCTGTGCAGCACTACAGCTGGAGACAGTGTTGTTTGCTGCCTGTCAGCGTGCTGTGGAACCAAACCGCTGGCTTTGTCTACGTGTCCATCCAATCCCAATCCTTAATGGCCCAAAAAAGCAATAAGAAAGGAGGAAAAAAGAAAAAAAAAAAATAGTTCCTTCTCTCAGTCTTTTTATTCCCGGTGAATGGCAATGAGTACTAAATCACATCAGTTTCTCTGACATTCTCTCACAGACAGACACACAGACATCTCCTGGCCATCTGGAGGAGACCATTGGTTCTAAGAGCAGCGGGACACGGCTTAGTGAATCTCCAAACCATAACCTTGATGTTCAGTGCAGGGACTGCAGAGGGGCCTTCCCCAGAATGGAGGGGATGCCTTCAGAGCGACAGACCCACGGTGCAGCCCATGCACTTCTCTTTCAGACGTGCTCTATGAGAAAGCCATGGCTATGGAATAACAGAAGACAGCTGCGTGGTTAGCTCAGTGTTGTCACATCACCATCCACCCTGACTGTGGGGCTCTCCCTTGGGAACCCTCCTGCTGTGACTCATGGCCACGCTGTCTGATGGAGCTGTTTATGACTTCAAAAGTCGAACACAACCGTGCAACATTCACTTAATGTAATGACAGAGGTCACTAAGGAGGTAGGAGCACAGGCTACACTCACAGCACCCCGCGACTTCAGACAGGAACTGGGGGTTACAGTGGCTACAAATCTAAGGCGAGCAGGGAGGAGGAAAACTGCAAAGGTGGTCTGAAAAGACAAAGAACACTGAGCAGCCTTTTTGGAAGGCACCTACTCCACGTAAGGAGAACAAAAGCCCTATGGTTATCCAGGGGAAGGTGACTAGGCCAGCTGATAGATACTGACAGAGGGCACTTAAAACATTTAAGCAAAGCTAAGCTGTGAAAAGATTGATGTATCACCTGATCCCTACAGCCTCAAACATGCTGAGGTATCCAGGCAAGGTGTGAGCACAGCCCTGCACACACTGACGGCTGGCTCTGACTGCGGGCGGCTGCGCTCGTTGACTCACACAACATCTCAGTCCCAAACTGACTGATGACTACAACGATTTTTTTCAGTCTTATCTACAGATTGGGATGAAAAAAGATGAAGTAAGGTGTTTGAAAGCACCTCCCAGCTGGGAAAAGTGATGTGTTTCCATGCCTGGGTACGTAGAGCAGGCTGGTTTGGATCTAAGTGTTTTCCCCAGGCTTCAGGATTATTTCAGATTCATGTCTTGTTCAACATGGCATCCTCAACTGAGGGTCTTTCAGAAAAGAAACTGAAGTTTAAGATATGACTGTTTGGAAAGCCCTAGTCTGAAGTCAATGCATTGTGAAAAATTGGGGGTAATGGTTTTCAGGTGCAAGGGGACCCAACTCACTTCTCTGTATTTACAGCTTTGGAGATCCTTCATTCTTAACCTCACAGCAGATCATTGTAACATCCGTGTGCAGTTATAAATGGTCGTATCCTGCATTGATTTCAGAGGATATTGCTCAGTCCAGAGCTCTGCTGCGAGCCATAGTACATATTGATTTCATCAGCACCCAAATTGCTTTTCTTGTAATATTGACTCTGTACAAAAGCATATACGTGTGAGCAGAACAGTCTTCACATTAGAGTCTGGCTTTCAAAACTATTATAAAAACATTTCTGCGCTGCTTTTCTATGCCCTGGACAATGTTTGTGAATCACATGCTGCAGGTGGAACAGAGAGTTGGCTGAACAAAACCTGTGAGCCAGTAGCTGCCATTTGACTCATGTTCAGAGCCCCAGCAAGGTTCCTGCAGCGTGTCTCAGGAGTGCAGTGCTAGGTCCAGAAGTGCAGATAGAACAGAGGTTAGTGCCTGGCTGGCTCTGGGGCTGGGCATGCCTTGGTGCTGCATTCGGTGGGGGCTGCCCTGCCAGCACTGCTTGGCACAGTGCTGCAGGCTCTCCCCACTTCCAGCAGGTGCAGGGCAGGGCAGAGCTGGGCTGTTCATTTCTGCAATCTCCAAAAATGGGTTCAGTAGAACCCATTTATTGTGGATTCTGTACTACAGAGTGGTACCAATGAATCAAAATTAATTATCATGCAGAAAGGATGCCTGGATATTTTTGTCAGACTTTGAAAAAAGCCCTGCGGGTCCCAGCTTCCTGGGAGAGACTGTAGTGTGCACACAAAATAGGAAATGCTAGGGAAACTTGTGAAGAACAGATACTAACAATTAAAAAACCGGAGCTTTGATTATTTCCCTTTGTTTCTGTGCTTGATCAAGATAATCCCACAGAGAAAAGAGCTCATTGCATGTTCTAAACAGAACATGACATTTATCTCAGTTTGGAAAGATCAACCCAGAAACGTCAGAATTCTTTAAAATCAGTAACACTGCAGCAACCATTCTAAATGCTGCACGAATTAGGATTATTGAAAAGGTGTTCATGACATTCTCACCAGCAGGCAAGGATCTACGTGTCTAAGAGGAGTTAAAATATCACTAACTATGGGGGTTCAGCAGAGAAGCACACACACCCCCTGGGCTGGATCCCCTGCACCCCGTGGAACAGCACAAAGTCTCCCAACCTGACAGATCTGCAGCCTAGGGAGCAGCTGTACTTCTCCAGGCAGCTCAGAAATAGGCTGAAATTTGGTCATTATCTCCTTTTCTAGCAGAAAAAAGATACCCTGGGTTTTTTTTTTCCCCTCTATCAAATAGTGTTTTTATGCTGTTTGTATCTTGTTGTAGTTTCCAAGGAAATGAATTGAAGGCATTATTTTTGGAGCAACCTACGTATATTGCAGCAGGGACAAGATCTGTCACAGGTGCTGACAAGCAGAAAAGCTGAAAAGAGGTGGCATAATAGCTCCTTACTTCTATACCTAACTTTTTTTTAAAGGAGATTCTGTGCTTTGTACAGAAACTTGATAAGAGGAGTAGCCATCAAAAGCGATGGGGAAGGCGAGCTGTGGCCACATTTACAGACCTGCTAGATCTCAAAATTTGAAGAGAATCAAGCAAAGAAACAAAACAAAAGACTTGCCAAATAAATGTTTGCTAATGAGAGGCATGTACTTGTGTACTATATCTGAGGTGTGGTACAAGAATTCAGATCATAACTATAGAGGCAAAACAGCCTTTGCCTTTTGCAGAATGTTATTTAGTGAGAAAAGCATATACAGAGTCTACTGAAAATCAATTTACTGATTGCAGGAAGCTATTCCAATTGATTTAATTTTCAGCAAAACATGAGGAAGCAGAAAAACATCGTTGCATGCTATCAATAAAGAGCAAGGCTTTTAGAATTAGCTTTGCAAACACAGAATTTCAAAAAACTAAGAATGTGGGGAAAGATTGACAAGATGCTTTAGCTGGGTCAAAAGCCTCCAGTAACTCCGGAGATCAAGATTTTCATACAGCAGCCACTACAGAGTGCTTTTGAAAGGCTGAGCAAACTTCAACATAAAAGCATATGAATGTAGACACAACAAGGCTTGCATGATATTTATAAAAATGTCGACAGATCCGACTAAATTCAAGAGAGTGAAAAGTACATGAAAGAAAGAAATGAAAGAGCTGCCAATGGCACGCGTGCTGAAGGGAAAATGAAAGTGATATTGATGGGCTCAACAAAAAAAGCATAACTTGCTCCTTTTAGAGATGTAGAAATGAGAAAGATCAGTCAAGTGAGGAGGACAGTTTTCATCAAATTACAGATTTTAGGACAGAAAGTTTTAGCTCTCCCAAGCAGGACTTCCACAAATCACTGTCTAAGATTTCTACCTTCACCTAAACGCAAACCTCAGGATGATAAATTTAATCATAAAAATGCAATGGGTTCGTACAACGTAGCCATGACTCTTAGTTTATATTGAACCTGATTTTAGCTCCCGTATATATTTTCTATCAAAATATTTCGGGGATTTGAGTATGACACACGGAACTGTTTTGAGAGCCCAAAGGCCAGCTTTAACCAAACGCAGGGCTAACCGAGAGAGCCCTGAGTGCAGGCACATGAATCACACCAACCACAGACTGCTGTGGCCTCAGCTTAAATCCGGGTTCTGTCAGCAGCAACAAAAATGATCACACTTTCTCAGGGGGGAGAAAACAGACTGAAGCTGAGGTTAAGGCTCAGCACGTGCCAGGCTTGCACAGGCCTCAAACAATCCCAGCCTCATCAGGCCCAGGCTGACAGCTTTGTGGAGAAGCCAACAAGGAAACCAACATGGCACGCCCAAGTGCTTCCAACAAGGCCTGAGAGAGGCTGCAGCCCCCGGCCCAGCGCGGTCTGCCCCGTGCCCCCCCAGGTGCTGCGCTCACTTCTCTGTGATGAAAATAGCACCCACGGAAACCAGGTGCAGAGCACACAGCTCACAAATGCTGCTGTTGCCTCAATGGCACTTGGAAATTTGAGAACTACAGATGATGAGAAAGGAACTCCTCAGCCTCTGCTTTGAGGAATACAGGAGGATAAAGCTGATCCGAGCTGGTGAGAGGTTAATAATGAGGTCAGCAGAAGCAGAAATTAATTGTCTCCTGTTAAGGCCACACAGGGTGTGAATGGTGAGACCAAGCACCCTTCTCTTCATGGAGCGGTGGAAGGAAGGATGAGACCCGAAGTGCCGTGCCAAGAGCCGCAGCTCCACGGGCCTGGTGGTCATGGCCAGAGACTGAGAGCACATCCAGTGCATGCTCCTTCCCAAAGGACACGGCCATGAAAAGACCCTTCTGCCTTTAATACGCTGCTGGTTTAATGAAAGGCAGCGGCTATTTTAAGATTTTAAGGGGATATTATAACAAAGAGGAGTTGCAGACACCATCCCCATTACCACCAGGCTCCCATCCTCCCTTTCATCCATCTCTCTAAGCAGCTCTCAGACCTTCATAGATAGGCACAGCCATCAAACGAGGGTTAAGGCTCAAAGGCCTGGCCCAGCCGTGCTCAGCTGCTACGGCTTGCATTAAATTGGTCCTAAAATAGTCTTTTTATTAGAGTGCTATAATCACGGTGACTACAATCCCTCGCTGCTGCATGACTCGATATAAGCAGTAATAAGCCGATACATGCCACCACTGCTGATAGCTGTCAGAACTTCTTTTCCCAGGACTGGAAAGCAAAATAAAACTCCCAATTATTCTCAAAACGGCAGGATAACCCTTTCCCAGGGTAGAGACATGAAAGATTCATTTTCTTCTCTGTTCCACCAAGACATGCTGCAGATTCATTTAATGCATTATGTGCATTGCATTACATCTCAGAACTCACAAAGAAGGTTATAAGCTACGTGAAAATCTAAGGTAAAAAAAAAAAAATACGGCTCCTGTGAAGCCATTGGCAAAACTTAACACAAGAGGGTCAGAATCTCATTCTTGGTCTTTCTGTTCCATTATCATGAAGATTTTCATCTGGTAATTGTGTCTGTGGGCTGACTGGGACTCATGCTGAAAACATGACTTCTGCTTTCACACTGAAAAGTTCCAAAAGTTAAGCTACTCTCAGCACTGCACATCAACCACACTGATGGCCTCACAGCAAATTTATCTTTTGACCTCACAAATGTGATATGACAGAAGTTCTGCGAGACAGTGATACACTTTTTGGCTCTTTAGTGAGACTTTCCTTTGGGTGTGGAAAATATTATTTAAAAATCCTTCAGTGAGGAACTATTTTTGTAACAGCCAGCAGTGACAAGGCACAAAGCTGAGCCATATTCGGATCTTCTGCTGTCCTTAAGCAGTTACTTCAACTACAGCATCCAGACGTGGGGCTTTTGGCCTGAGCCACGATAGAGACGAGAACTCTGGCTTCAAAAGAAAGCAACTCACTGAGCTCCACAGCTCGGTGCCCAGGAAGCAAATGGCAATGGGATGTGGGTATATGGAAACACAGGGCAAAAGTGGAGGGTGTGTGAAGTCAGAGACAGTGGGGGGAGGAGAGGGGAGCCTCCAGTGTTAGGAGGAGGAAAACAGGTGGTGGACATCAGTGCTACACCATGGAGAATGTAGGTATGTATTGCATAGGTATGTAAAGAAACATGAAAACAGGGCAGTAAGAAACCATTCTTCTTGCTGATAAACAGGTCACTCCATGCACAGCAATTTCTAGTGAATCCATCTTTCACTTTAAGCCTGAACACTCACTGAGGCCCAAACCAGCTTTTTTCCTTCACATTTTCAAGTCCCCAGGAGCAGTGAAGCCATGTTGCTGTTATCAACAACTATGTATTTTTTTGAGAAAGAAAGGTTAATGTAGAAAATCTCTGTCCATGGCCAAGTTCTCCCTCACTGAGCAGAACGTTTGTAACATCAGCAGCCTCTCTGCTCTTAACCCAGACCCTGCACTGCGAGATGGGTTAAGAGCCATTTGCCAAAAAGATGCACGGTTAGAAACTGTTGGCATTTCTGACTTGGGCCAAAACTGAAGAACTGGATGTCCAGCTTAATACCTAGGACTTTCAAATGATGCCTTGTAAAAGCAAAATGACGACAATCAAGGGCAGAAAGTTGTGAGTGCAAAGCCCAAAAGTTCCCCATCAGAATGATTCTTTTAATAGAAGACCTGCAGAACTAAGCAGCATGTTTCATCACTAGCAAAAGGAGCTATTTTCACATAAAACCCTCCCAATTCAGTACAGTCAGGTATTTCACTGACCCAGGAATACGCACACCATGAGAATTTTCACTAAAATCAAGAACAGATTTTCTCTGTGTGCTCTGAACTCAGAGATCAGCAAAGACAGCTGGATGAGTGCACACACCTGCACTGATCTTAGCTCTTAGGAGTGCTCCAGCTGGAGATGTTTTTAACTGCAACAAATGCACCAAACAGACCAAGAAACAGTGAGATAAACTGGTAATTATGGGAAAATATGTAAAGTAAAAACAAGCAAAACCAAAACAACAAAACAATTAAAGAACGGGAAATTGAGTTATTAAAGAAAATGACAAAATTATGGTGCTATCCTGTAACTAAATTGAGAATTCTCAACTACAAAATTAAAAACAAAACAAAAACACCAAAATAACCAAACTGAGTTACAGAAGTATTTGCATCCACCAGTAGAAAGAAAGTATTTGTGGGGGAAAATTACTTAACAAGAAAAGAAACCAATGACTTATGCCCAGGATTTTATCATTTCTGTTATTTCTCATCTCCAAAATGGCAAGCTCCAAAAGACAACACTCCCCTCCACGCTGTGGAGGAACAGTGTGGCTGGGAGACAGAAACTGAAGAAGGAATAGCTGGAGTTGTCAAAAGCTGACTTAACTCAGGGCACATCCCTGAAAACTAGAAAACAACAGTATAAGGCAGCAGTAACACACCAGGAAATAAGAGATCAGACAGCTCACTACCAACAGTGCAGTAAGCATTCGAAGCTGTTTAAGAAGACTAAGAGGTGCAGCACCAACTTTAACAAGAGCACGACCTGGCTGAGAACAGCCAGCAGCTGCAGGGAGAGGACAGTGTGACTCACCAACCTCTTGGGGCTCCTCTGAAGATGCCACCATCAGAGCAGGAGGAAACAGGGCACAGGGACAGCACAGGTCTTTGAAGGGAGTGCTGACTGCCTGGCTGCTCTGAGGGTGCAGGTGTGAGCTGGGAAGTCTCCAACCACCTGTTTGCACTGTGGATTGCCCAGAGAGTGCTCAGCTGGGAGAACAAAGATGGGGGATTTCCACCTGGATCAGTGCTCAGTGACAGCCTGTGCCTGAGACAGCGTTATTTCCAAACCTAGTCAAGAGTGCAGTTGGGTCTATCCCTTGTAAGACTTCCCTGAGTCCTGAATTCCTCCTGAACTGGGCAGAACTGGTTCCTGCAAAACTTTGCAGTCAAATCATTTGATAATCAATTGTAATCAGCTCAAAATGTATTAGAAGAGAACTTGAACTGCAGTTAAGAGCTCGACTATTCTAGTGTCTTCTGCTAATTAATGGAAATGTGTGAATAAGTGATTTTTATGGACTGTTTCATTTTGCATTGACTCGGAACGCTTTATGGAGCACAACCTTATTGAATAAAAGTGGGGAGCAGATATTTATCATCAGCAGAATTACCCTTGTTCATATGATGAGATGTTCAATTTTTTAATTCTTTCTAGATTTATTCAAAAAGTAGACTTATACTTCAAAAACTTAGAATTGAACATAAAAAATAGAAAGAACAGAAAAGATCTTTTAAAATATAAAAATAAAGCATTTCAAAAACCTTGAAAATGTAGATCTAGGCCTTTTTAGACTAAAAGAACCTTGACAATAGTTTTTGAAAGTATTAAGTCAAACCAAGTTACATATAAAATATGTTTTGACAGACATGTTATATAGCTGTTACAGTAAAATTGCAGAATATGGCTTACACTAATAGATTAAGCCTAAAACACATAGATAAATATATCATGTCATCATTATCCTTCTAAACATCATACATACACCATATCTGTGCAGAAACACCACATCTGCACATTTAAATAAAGTAATTGGGTGTGTGATGGCAATGGATAACAGGGGTTAACTTCTGGTTAACTTCTTCATCTGCAAGGATGGTTTTTCTTTAACAACAAATAGAGCTATTTTTTTTCAAAAGTGGAACCTCAAGAGCAAGTACCAAAAGTTTTTGAGGGCTGAGAGAAAACACAAGATAGTATCATTATACTTATGGCTCTCAAAATTGTCACTGTGGGCTCCTGCCAGCAATAGGACACTGAGTTAGGTGGGCTTTGGCCTGCACTTCTGCAACTGTTCTCATATTATATACATATCTATCTGTCTGTCTCCTTGTATTCATGTTATGCTTCAAATCTCAAGAAAACTTTCATTTGTAAAGGACAAATACTACACTTGAAGCCCCTTAATTTAGAGGTGTCCTTTGTCGTCCTGTCACTGCAATACACTTGCAGCGAGAAAACAGAACCCTGCCATGTTGTTCCCTTGAAGATTGACCTTAGTGTGCCTAGGGACTATTTTAATTGAAGTCCCTAATTTTTAGAGGGGCAGAAGTTGGTGAAATTAATTAATTAATGCCTTGGATCAAAAAAACTATACTGGGGGGGATACACTATATTGCATAAATTGTAAAAAGGTTACCCAGCAAGATTAATGTATGCAAATAGGGTGTAAACATTTGGCAAATTTCTGATAAAGCTGTCACTGACATTATTATTAATGTGAAGTTACACAGAATCACAGAGGTTGATTACTACTTGTCAAGTCATTCAATTAAAATCTATGAAAGCCTCCAGTAAATGTGGAAGTATCGTGCCCTCACACCCAGTCCAACTGATGCAAGCAGACCTTCCTCCAAGCTCCACCAGTTTTAACGAGATACCACATAGTTACAGGAGTCTGCAAGCATAGATGAGAGTGCAGACCACTGCTGTTGCTTTGAGGTTTCATATTCCCTGAATTTTTAGAACAAAGAAAGATGCTTACCTGTTCAAATCACGATGTATGATGGGTTGTGTGAGGTTGTGGAGGTACTCCATACCTTTGGCAACATCTACAGCAATGATTAATTTAGACTGCAGATCAAGAGTTCTATATGTTGAAAAAAATACAGCATTACTCAAAAGTTAATAAATGGACAAAAATTATATGTAAATCATTCTTATCTCTAAATCATGGAACCTTTAACATTGTTTTAAATACAAAACGTTACATAATCTATGTATTGTAGATGTATATAATAGAAGAAAATGACTAAATAATTTTTTGACTACTTATTAATTTCCCTTGTATGCTCAATAATCTGAATCAAACCATTTGTTTCCTCTTGTGTTCCTTTTACTATTGTTTTATACTGAAATGAATAGGATTCACATCAGTACACTTTTATTTGTCTTCCAAATTCCATACAAGCCCACGTGAAGAAGAAGTGGAATACCTTTTTTGTTCATGAAGCAGGGAGAAGAGCGATCCTCCAGAAATATACTGAGTGACTATAGCAAACTGGCTTGGGTCATCTAAACAAGCTCCAACAAACTGGATGACACATGGATGCTTCAGTCGACAGAGAATGGAAACCTCACGGCAAAACATGTCCACATCAGATTTGGAGCAGTAGGTATTGGCTCGATAGCTTATAATTTACATGCAAGAAAACAATAAGACCAAAATATCATCAAATCTTTTTTAAAAAAAAAAATACTTAAAACTAAGTGAATAGTCAAAGAGAGTGGAAGTCTGGTAAGCTCACCGTTTAATTGCGACAATTTTATTTCTGCATCGTCCCTTATATACTTTTCCAAATGACCCTAAAATAATTTAAAATAAGTAAGCACAAAGATATGCCTTATGAACATATGACACTTAAAATTGAGGCTTTCTTATTTCTGGTACCTGAGCCAATAATCTCATGGAACTCTATTTCAGAGAGCTGAAGATGGAAGTGCGCCGGCAAACCAGCCCGGAGAAGAAGGACATCTGCCTTTTCTGCAAGAGAAAACGTGAGCTATTGGTAACAAGCCAGGTTACAAGGAAGTGCAGAATATAAGCATTCAACTTCACAGAACCATTGCACAGTAACAGCTGTTTTTCCTCCTGTAAACTGGTTGGCAGGTAATCTATTGCCTTTTCTTTCAGTAACCACAATAAACCTCAATAACAAAGAAATGATTGCAACGCTACAGCTGCCTTGGGCCTTCTTGGGTTTAAATCTTACTGCTGATGAACACTGTCCCATGAGCATTTTCTGCCTGTGTCAGGTAATGATTGCATAGAATCCTTTATATGGAGAATAATTTCCCTTTTTCTGTATAGCTAATGTTCGTCTCTAATGCAGTGCATGTTATTCCAGACCTCTTTAGTGACATATGGAATCTGAATTTTGCAACTTCATTTAGTTAAATATCTCTACCTTATTAATGTGTTTGGTTTACTGCTATAAAGTTCATCAGAACATTGAAAGGACCATAAAAAGTGAAATATTTTAGAGTACAGACATTCATCTGAATGCTTTAACTGTAAGTGTTTCAGAAGAACACAATGTATTTTTGGAAAAAAAATTTCTTGGAAAGATCATTCAGGCATTTCACAGTGGGTTTCAACAGGATATTTGTTTGCATCCTTTTCTCTAAACCAAAGCAAAGCAAAAAAATCTATTTTAAAGCAAAGGAATATAAGATAAATAGAGGAATTATCATGCTGTTGAGCACCTCTGCAGACACTGAGAAGAAAAATTTCAAACTAATTGTTTCCTGCAACCATCCTAGGGAAATACAGCTGCTGCTTATGCACAATATTACTTTTATGAAAAAAAAGAAACCCAGAAATAATGAATATTGCATGGTATGTTTAGGCTGAAAAACACCTTAGGTAGGAGAGTATAAAACTCTGAGTTTTGCCTTGTCGTTGAGAATACCTTTAGTCATGCTTTTAATCTTTCCTAGAGGGGATGGAACTGACACATAGGAGCCATCTAAAATAAAAGAGCAGAATTAGTTCTATGGAGTTCAAAGACAGTACAAGCATACTGATAAATACACTGATAAATTAACAAGGTGATGGTTACCTAAAGAACAAAAAAAACAGGATGAAAATACGTATAAACACACACACAGGATTGTGAGGCATTATCTTGCTGAATTCTTGAAAGTACTTTGTATATAGCCTTACTAAACTCTGTAGAACAATATCGACTCTCACTGATGTTAAAAATGGCCCAATGTGGAAATTGTAGTCCCTTATATCAGCTAGATCTCGTAAAGGCACTCAGAGCAGATAATGAATTCTGCCACTTGGGCTGCCAGCGAATCGCTCTGTTCAGTTCACTGACCAGGTTTTTCAAAAGACCTCTCTTTCGTCTGTGTACCAAAAATTTCATTTCTTGTTTTTCTACTTAAATGGGAGCTAAATTATTTTTAACAATCAGCATTAAAAAATCCATCTGCATGTGTTAACACCAAAATGAATTTCCAGCGCATGCCTAAGCTCAGTCCCCTATAGATTTACATGCACTGGAGATACACTAAACCTAAACCTGGAACAGCTCTGTAGAGCTGGAGATGCAGGAAGGAGACTGATCCTGCTGCTGACTGTAGGGCTCTTCCTATTTCCACGGTAGGAAGTCAGTGACTGGGACAAATCACAATGTACGACATGTTTACCTTCTCTGTAGACAGCATTCTCAACACCCTGCAAAATGTTTTGTTTATCTGCTTGCTTTGATATTCTTCTCTTCACTTGTAAGCCAATACAAATGAGTAATTTTGTGGCAAAAAAGGGTAACAAATTCTTCCCTGGGGAGAACTGGGTATCTAAATATATTAAAAAATATGAAGGGGACCAAGCATGGAAATCTACTGAATGTCAGTAATCAGACATAGGAGGCAGGCAGCAAAAAGAGAATGTCTAAACAAAGCATTAAGGATGTAAAAAGCTCTAAGTAATGATTACCAGGGAATGATCATCTTGCAGCCCTTAGCTTTTCTTTCTAGTGAGTAATACAGGGTGACAACTCTGTTTTATGGTAAAGGAAGAATTTTGAGAGAAATAGGCAATATGTGATACGTGGGAAATAGCGCATTTGATGACACTAATTTTCTTTGTGCCAGACAGAACAGACCCAAAGCTCCCTGACATTGGTGGAGTGCTCCCAGGGACCTCAGTGGTCTTCAGATCAGAACGCCCAGTCAGCGACTGAAGGGGCTCTCAGGGCGTACCTCCTCCGGGCTGCGAGTATTCGTTACAGGGTGATTCATCCTGAGGTCTTTTGTAATGCTTCAGGAGGGTCACAATGGCATCATGACCTGAGAAAGAAAGAGGAAGGATGAGGACTTGCAGGTAAGCTCAATTGTCGTTTTTTTTTAAAATCGATTTTTACAAAATCAAGGGATTTTATAAAAAAAAAAAAGAACGATGTGTCTCTAAAACATACAAACAAAGATAAAGCAATGCTCATCAAAAACATAGTGTAATTCTTAATTACAGAAATACAGGAAAACACCAGCCAATAAAAGCAAGCATTTTATTTTCACGAGTCCACCTGATTCCAACATGCAATACATGGCAATAGGAAAAACACTTGAAACAGAAATCCTTAAATGGGGTTGATCATAGCTTTCAAAAAGCCATACAAGGGAAACCAGTGCCTGAAAGCGTTTCAGCTGCAGTGTTCGAAACTGAACAAAAGGTGTACACTGTATTTCTGCAGACAGTTGCTATGCTCATCATTCCCCTACAGAAAGAACCAGAGAGCTGTGTGAGCACAGCATGCTCCATCTCTCAGATGCTTGATGTGCAAAGCTCTGCCTGGTAACGTTCAAAAATCTTTTCTAAACCTTTCAAGGTTTAGCAAGCAGCCCCCCTGCTACCAAAACCCAACACACTGCGCCACTGATGTATGGAACAGTATAACGGGAATGGAAGGTGCCTTGCTTTGGTCCCTGGCTGCAAGAAATGAAGGTGGCTGGCCCTGGTGTGTTGTTCCTGGTAATGCCTCCCTCAGTTATTAAATTAAAACTCCACATGCACACCCCAGAGGCTTTTTCTGAACAAGCTGTGTGCTTTCTGTTCTAGCAGCACATACATACTGCTGTCCTTGAGTCTGTGTAGAATTAAACTGATGTACTGAATACATGAGAAGACAAACATAAGAGCTTGCCTTTATAACCCTTCATGCCAGGAACTGGAAAGCAGACGGTGAGCACTCAGCCCACAGGGTCTGAGGAGTTATTTTCTACTCTTGTCTCCTGCCCATACTGTTCCTATGAATTTTGCAGAAGAAACTAGAAGTACCTTTCTCATAAGCCCACATCAAACAGGTCTGCTCATCCTTCTCTCCACTGGACCTGCTGGGGTCACAGGCCACCAGATTCATATCAGCTCCGTTGTCCAGTAAGAACTGCACGAGGCGGATGTGGCCGTGGTAGCAAGCACAGTGCAATCCTGGAACGTCAGACAAGAGTGGTGAGCACAACTGTCAGAGCATCACAACAGGACTTGTGGCAACACCTATAAAGCACAAACTGATTTACCTGATAAGGGAACATATTATCACACAAATACCGGAGGCAATAGATGAAAATAAAATATTAATGCTGCAAGAACCAATTTTATCAAGAACCAATAGCAACTGCCTGCTATACAACATGTCAGCATTTACTCTACCACCTGCAAATCACACTTAACAACCCTGTATGTGAGGAAAGCAAGTAGAAGCAAAGAAGCCACTTTTTTTCCTTGTCTGTAGCAGAGACATGGAGCTGTGCAGCCCTTCAAACACAACATCCCATGTGCCCTGGCAGAATAATACTGAGGCCCAGTTCTTGAGCCTCCTTAGAAGCCAAACTGTAGGAGAATCACTATCCATCAGGTTTTACTGTTCACATACAGGCTAACGAGCCTGACACATCCTCCCTGAACTCTCAGTACTTCTATGCTCATTTGCAAATATATTTCAAAAAATTTGAGATCTCTCTGAGAGGCCATTGGATGCCTCTCATTGAATTACTGCATTAATTATCTTAGAAATCCTGGTTGTGTATGGGTTCCAATTTATTTGGTGCTGGTATACACACTCGTACACAATAAGGATGGTGATGTTACCTGTATGTCCATCTCTTCCCTGGTGATTGATGCTTACAACATTCTGGTCAAGAAGAAATTTCACAAGTTCTATGTTCTTTCCATAGGTACAAGCACTGCAAAAATGAAAGGAAAAGTGAACGCTGCAGCCCATGAGAGGACAAATCCTTTGGGCAGCCAGAGATTTCAGAGGAGTTGCACAGAGATAAGGATGGAGTAACAGAGTAAAGGATTTTAGAAATGTGCAAATACATGTTTAATCCTACAAATCAATTATGTTCATTTCTGTTGTTTCATAAGCATTCTAATTATTCTTGTATAAATTAATTTGGCACAGATATACAAAATTATTTCTGTTTTCCAGTGAGCCTCTTAAACAACATTTTGCAGTCTCACAGCATTGGGACCAAACCGTGTTCTGCTGCCTCATTTCTAGATGGAATATCCAGAGGGTTCCTGGCAGAACTCCAGAGCCAGCTCCAGGCTGGACAGAAAGGAGCTGTTATTCATACAGCTGCTGATGGACCTGAACTCTCCCTACCTCTCCTTCCCTCCCTTGCTCCCTCTCCCCAGCCACATGTCCTCTCCCATGTATCAAGATATCAACTTAAGACCCGTGCTGAGCTCACCACTTGGTTCCTCATCTGCTTGCTGGGGAGATGTTTGACCTTCAGGTGTTGCACTGCATGCATCCCTATGTGTCCTTCTGTTGGTAACAGCACTTTAAACATCTCACCTGTGGAAAGCCGTTTCGCTGAATATGTTTTCTTTGCAGAGACTTTCTGTTCCTGAGAGCTGGATGATTTCCTTGACAACTTCAAACTTCCCATTGTAACAAGCACTGAAGAGGAAGTCAGTAAAGAGTTGTTAACAATGCCAACTTTTTACTTAGGCCCAAACAAGACAAAACGGAGCTTCTCTGTGTGACTCACAGGTGCAAAGGTGTGTCCCCATAGATGTTAACTACGTGGGGCTGAACTTCAAAGCCGCTCTGGAGTAAGAACTTCACAATTTCATGGTGTCCAAATCGACAGCAGAAGTGCAGAGGAACATGATCTTCGTTGTCCTGAGCATTCACTGCCATTTGACCCAGAAAGAGACCAAAGTGTTTTATACTTAGCATAACTTCTTTTGAATATTTAATATTGCTTCACGTATGTTGTAGATACATTATGAAATCTCTTCTGTTAAAATATTTACGGTCCTTTTTCTTTAAAATTGAAATTTCTGTGAGCTGTTATATGTCAAAACTACATTACTCGGGGTCATCTGCCGTACACCATCAAGACCATTTTCTGGGCTTAGGGTACAGAACTGCTTTATTCCAGAACTGAATGTTTTCAAATAGCTTTCCATGAATGGAACAGCAATGACCATCCCCATCAGAAAGCTGTCAGTGTAGGACAACCTTCAGCAAAATTAAGGTATGCAGTTACTTTATGTAAGAAAGGGACCCAGTGAGTATTTCCAACTGAATGAAGCAATAGCCATTAATTAAAAATACCAGGATGAAACATACTACATTATTGCTCTTAGGAGACAAAAATGTTACTGCTTTTAAGCTCTGTATTAACTTCTTAGAATATCAACAGCAGAATTAAGGAATAAAATCCGCTGTACAGTGACAAAAACACATTTAAACAAATTAAAGGAGACACTACTAAAATGTAAGTATATATAAAGCAAAAGAGGAAGGGAAGAATTCATTCAAATTTCTGGATTTCCAATGTTTCTGTTTTGTTCAACATTTAATTTCCCCTCCAAGGATTATACATGTGCTTCACGCTCCTCACTGGATATTTAAGAGGATGGGAGCATTCTCCTACACAACATACAAGAATGGGCAAAATTAGAGACATAGAATATTGCTGTTAGGCAGGAATGGTATTTATCTCTGTTGAATGTATTTTCACATCGAAAACAATGTGTGTCACAGAGGGCTTGCTTTTCTAGAATTTCATGTCACCAAATCAATCATTCTGGATGTTGCACACAACCAATGAAAAAATTTAGTGAACATATATTTATAAATTACTGACGACCAATGCTGGTATCCTTCCAGCTGCAAAAGCAGTTGCTTTAGTCACCACACTACAGAATTAAAAGCAAAAGAAAACAAACAAATTCATTCTAAATGCATCTCAAATAAGCATAAATGCACCAAGGATTTTAATTTGATTTATCAAACCATTGCTTAACTTGTATTCTCAGACACTTTGGGGGCAATGGATGAGTTGTTGTAGGATAAAGAGTACTAGCAAGCAATTAGGGCATTAAAAAAAAATTAATTGATTCAATTGGCTTTCAGACAGACCAAGACTCTTTCTTGAAGGTTTGGGCCCTGGTTCAGCAAAGCTCTTGGGTACCTGCCAGTAAGTGATCTGTGAGATAAAAGCATTGTTTCCATGAAACCAATTGATTTTGGCAGCTGTTATTTTAGTATGCCACACAGTAATTCTACACACCTGTCATGAATATCTGTTTAAAAATAATTCTGTAATAGAATAACATAAACAGCAATTTTTGAGAACAGCTATTACGAAGTGAGCAGTGTGAGGCTATGGCTGTACGTATACTAACAGATGAAATAGGACTGTGAATGCTGCTGGCACTGAGGCTGACGATGACAGACCTGCTGGTACCTCCCAGCCCTACCAAGCTTCTTTGAGGGGTAGTTGTGTGCTGCCTGCCTGCTGGGCAGCAGGTCCTGGAAGCTCCTCAACTCACAGGGAGAATGGGTTGAGACAGTCAGCTCGCACCACATCCATGGCAGGGAGCCTTACCCCCATTTACAGGACAGGCAACTGCACTGCAGCACCTGGGAGCCTTCCTAGGAATGGCTGAAATGTGCATGGATATACCTTATGGGTCTTCTTTCTGTATCTAGTAGGCATCAGGACAGAGACTGGGGAAGGCTCTGGGCAGAGCTCTCCACTGGTGCAAGGACAGACAGGCAGTGTTTGCACTACCCAGGAAAGGTCTTCATTCACTTTCAAAAGAGAGCTTGAATTTCTGTGATTCTTAGTACTTCATTTTTTCAATATTTAGAGAGAGAACAACATAACTGGTTGATACCATAACTAATAGAACTGACAAACCCAGCCTACTTTGTCTAACATTTTGTTCTCAATTCAGCTTAACACCAGATCTTTGAAATTAATAGTGTAGTAAGGAATAATACGTCTACTAGAAGTGTCCCAACCTGCAATATGCAGGTTTTTAACAACTGCCAGGAACAATTGTTTCCTATAGCTGACTCTCCTTGGGACAAAGGCTACACCAAACACATTCTGAGGTTCCTTCTTGTCATGACTTCCTGTGATTACAAGGAGCAATGAATATCAGAGTAAAACCCAGTTTTAAAACCTTTCTTAAGCAGTGCTGAACGTTCACATAAATGGTCAGCCCTTCAAACTGAGCTGAACTTACAATTTCACTGATGTCTCGTGACAAAGAATTCCAAAGATTAATCATGTTTCAGACTAAAAAAATCCAAAAACGAAAAAACAAGCTTGTGGTCTGCAAATTCCATTAACTGTCTCCACCAACATTTCTTGAAGTCTTACATGAAAAGGAGTAAACAAAAGTAAATTGTTTTATTTCTCTATTTTAAAATTATTTTTCACTTTATGGATTCATGTGGCATGTTAGCCTTTATTTTGTAGTGTGATGTGGTACCAGACAGATTCATCCTGAAGCGCAATAAATAAGAAGGAAATAAACGTCAAAGGTTTGTAATAACAAATGTCAGTGGTTTCGAACATGCACCCACAGAATGCCAGGAGGACATCAGGGGTGTCAGGGCCATGAACTTCTGCATCACAACGAGCAGTAAGAGACAGAGGGAGGAAACACGCACCTTCTCCCTGTTTGTGCAGTTAGAAGTGATGTCAGGTACTTGTAAGCCATTTCCTTTACCTCTTGAAGGATATTCAACTGCAACGTGGGATGGTGGGTTCTGTTTTAATTGATACCTAACTTTCACACAATAACAAAATGAATGCTAAGAGACTTTCATATCCATTCACCCCACCATGCATCTCTCACACATTTTCTCTTATTGTAAATGTTGCTCAATGAAGAATATGAAGCTTGTGTAGCACAATGAGAAAGGTGTGCTGAAAAGATTCTATCTTCTGTTCCTATATTGCTTGTGCATCGTTTACAACACCTTATCTGAAATATTTTCAACTACTTGCTATATAATTTTGACTTAAAATCCTTCATCTGTATTGCATTCACTAGGAGTTCACGATGCATTTAAGTCATTTTGATTGGAGATATACACCACATAGCCATGTGTTCACTGTATTACTGGCTCAATAAGAAGTTTCCTCTGTATATAAATCTTAATTTTGTTTTTTTGCTGTTGTTTTTCACCTTTAACTTATGCATGGAAACAGTGTAAGTCAGATGGCAACTCAAAGCAAGTGCATGTAAGAAGTGAAGAAAAACTCTTCAACGGCTTTTTTTTTTGTTTCAGTTGCCTGAAGACAATTGAAAAACAAATGCATACAGCGAGTGTTAGGAAGCCAAATTCAAGATACAACTCCTGATTCTGTCTGTAGAATACAATGATAAAATTGATTTTTTAAAATACGTTTTCTTACCGTCAGCTTTGCTTCCCTCTTCCATCAAGAGCTTTGTAATATTGAGAAAGCCTTTGGCAGAAGCTAAATGCAGAGGCCTGTCTCCAACTTCCCCACTTGCATTCACATCAGCTCCAAACTTCAGCAAGAGATGAGTTACCTAAGTAGTTCATTAAGACTGATTAAAATATCAGATGAAAATAAATCTTTTGATAAAACCTGATAGAATATTGCACTGGGTAATACTGTATGTGGGCATCTCTTTAAAGTTAAAACGAGGAGAGGAGATTCAATAGAAAAGTTATTTTTAAATAACTATCTATAAAAATATTAAAATTCTCAAAACCAAGTGCTAGTTCATTCTCTATGATGGGTAAAAGGCTAGACACAAGATAAGTATTTGTTTAAAGAACCAATCAGCATAATAAAGTGAATGTCCCCCAAGCCCACACACAGGTCAGAAATCGTCAGAAAGCTTCCTTTGGAGCAGTGCTGCTCGCCACCAGAGCACCAGATGTGCTTTTAGCATCATTTCACAAGACTGTGATGATTTGTTCAAAGTGGTTCCTGGCAAATAAGGAAACTAATCTCTCAGACCAACACAGAAGGAGTTTCTTAATGCTACTGGGAGATGAGATGCATACATATGAAAAGAAGGATCTCAGGACCACATCCGTGCTCACACCCTTGCTGTCACTAGACCACAGAACAGCATTTTCAATCATCTGTAAGTCTGAACTCTGTTCTTTCAAAAGCTTTTCCTACAGCTCCTCAATGCACTCCAAGTAACATGTCTCTGAAATGAAAAATACATTCCATCCAGAGTTCATCCTTTGAAACTTGAAAATAGCCCAGAATACACGCTTTTAGCCAAAGAAAGGTGTAGGGAATGATTTATATCAGCCAAAATAGCCCCATTATTATATTTTACATAAAAGGACAGTTCAGGGCATCTGAATAGATTGCTACATTAACCCTGTATGGATAATATTTCAGTAAAAAAAGAGAATTAGAAGATTCAGTGGCTGCTTTGGTCAGGGTTTGAGATTACGTTTCAATGAGTTCATGACCTGTGAGTATGGAACAAGCCCAGCTGGACCTGTCATATGCACAGCATCTCATGGAAAATCCTGCTCTCTAAACTATAACTTTTTCTGTTAACTTACAAGTGGCCACAATTTAATTTGTGAATTCCAAGGAAAAATGTCAGAATTGCCATTTAATTGTTACTGGCCTGTGATGTTCACCTCCTTGTAGAGACTCAGGACAGCACGCTGCCATTCCTTATGCACTCTCTGAAATGGGGGATGAGTAAGCAACAAACGAAGCAAGTCTCTGGGTCCAAGCCTGTTTATAAGTTATCAGATCTGGATAGAAAATAATTTGTTTCAAGAGGCTTAGAAGGGAAGATACCAATTTTTGTTAGGTTCTAGCATGGAGGATTAAGTGTAGATATTTCCTGTTAATAGCCAGACTCTAGAGCAACCAGAGACTGACTTGAGTGCATGAAACCTATTCACAGTAGGTCCTCTGAATTGTAATGCAAAAATATCTAACAAAAAACCTATAGTTGCCTGGACTACTCTGCCTTTTATCTTTCTGAAATCTCCCCACTAAGTTACCTGTTCATGGCCGTAATATGCAGCAATATGCAATGGGGTGAAAAAAACTGCATCCTGAACATTCACATAAGCTCCGTGCTGCAAAAGAATATCAACAGCCTGGAAGAAAACCATCAGAAAATTCCAGTTAGAAGCACTATAGATGAAGTCAGCCAGCAAAATAAGATTTCAAAACCTTCTACCACCAGAATAAAAGAAGCGAAAAGCTCTAAACAAACAAGCTATAAAGGTGAAGAGCTATGTACAACATGTAAAAGTGATTAACTTTCAGTAATTTAATTGAACACTGAACTTCACTAGTGCTTTATAAACTAGGATGGAGATATGTTGGCCAGTAAAAAGCTGGGTTTACAAAGTAAGAGGCACAGAAATGAGCCTGTGCTTTAATTTTCTTTCTACCATTATGAACAAAGAGCAATAAAAATATCAGAGTTTTTAGAAGTAAAACAAAACGAAAGACCCTTTAAAATGTAAATGCATGCAGGAGAATCCTCAGGCATAATTCACACAATATGTAAAGATTCCTTTGTACTTGAGAAGATAAATAATCCTACAAACAACCCTATAAATAACCCTTAGTGTTTTCTTTCAAATTACCACCTTTTCTGGACTTTCAGGAAGCCAGTGCTGTCAGAAACAGCTGTCAATTACCATTTCTGAACCGCTGAACTCCGAATGGAACCGCTTTAGGTTATTTATTGAAGCCTACAAAGCTGCTAATCTTTTTTTTTTTTTTTTTTTAATTTCTTTGAAAGGAGTCTATGCACACTGAGTGGCTGTAACACGGGTTGTCTGAAGGTTTCTACATATCATTCTGATGAAACTTCTTGAGTCTAACGGTGATGAAAGGCACTGGAGCGTGAGCCACCCGCAGCACAGCCAGCAACAGGGAAACACAGAGAAGGGAAACAGCCAGCTCAGGTGCTGGGCTGTTCACACCCTGCCTCCCCACTGAGATCTCCACGATGATGCCAACGAGAGCAGCGATGATGATGCACCTTTCTGTCAGCTGCTGTCTAAACTGAGGCTACCGAACCGCTTCATGCATGCAGCAACGCGGCCAGCCATCGAGAGCCACGGCATCCTCAAGTATGCAGAGAACTAAAGGCTGTTACTAAGCAACATTAGTGCTCAGGGATTATTTCTTTACACAATTTCAACTGAAACAGTATGTTTTTCTTTCCGTGTGACCGACAGTACATTTTCAGCGCAACATCCGCTCCCTGATGCATTCCAGTTTGGCTGCTGCCAATTAGTTGTAGCTGTTTTGTTATGATTTCAGCTGTAAGCCTGCCCTGGAAACAGCACTGCAAGCCCAGTCCTGTCTTTTCAAAACCTGAAGGCTTCAACAGGACAGGAACAGGCCCAGCACACTACAGGAGTGGCCTACGTCTTGCAAGGACCAAGCCCTGGTACCAAAGGCAGAACAGAGAGGGGACAACTGCTGTGTCCTTTGTCCTGTGGAGTTGTTCTACTCATTTCACTGGAAGTAGGGAGATGATAAAAATCTGTTTTCTTCTTCTTAAATTTCATTCTATTTTGGTTGTGATGGTAAAATTATTCCATATATACCATATTTCCATGAATATTAATAAAGTTCTGGACAAAATAAGCTATTTAATCCAGTAAAGGAGATTTTGAGCCGACTGACAGTTTCAGAGCTCTATAAAGAAAGAAAGAAAAAAACCCAAGGAGATGAACCAAATGAGTTACACACAGACCCACTTGACTTAGGGAGAACGCTTCCAACAAAAGCTCCCAAGGAAGAAATAAGGGCCTTTCAAATCTGCTCACAGTGAGTCCTGTCTTATCAAGTTAATGGTCTTATCCTGGTAGGACTCGGAGCACCTTGGCTTTCAATAATCTCAGCAGGAGCTAAAGACAGGAAATAACACCAGTGCCTCCACTGAAATTTGCAGGATAAGGCTCAGATATTTTAAAAACAACTGGAACCTCCAATGCAGAGAGGAACAGTTTGCATTTCCCACTTATTTCTCACAAGTATGTATTTAGTCGGTGTTGTCTGCATCAGGAAGTATTGTGCTATACAGTATTTCATATTGATTTTGGAGGAATACTGCTATATCAAATCTTAGGTAGCTATCACAAGGCTTCATATAAACAAGTGAGCAGTTTTTATAAAGGGTTGGTCAGATGAGAATCTTCTGTCTGCTTCTTACTTATCACACTCGAAAGATTGATGGGTCTCAAAGTGTGCATGGTAACAAAAAAGATCAGTTCAGAAGCAGAACAAATTCAGCCTTTGGGATGACTGACGTGTGCTTTCTAGTGATAAATCCCCCAAATCTGAAGAAGCAGCAACCAAGTGCCTTAATACTACAAAAACAGCACATTGTGTCCAGCTGGAAACCTGAGGCTGCAGGCAGCAGTCATTCTTTACACTGGCTGGAGCTGGGACAGAGAATTAAGAGGTTCTTAGCGCTGCTGTTATTGTTCCTAGGAAAACACAGTTCACTAGAAAGTGCATAAGTCTTTGCATTGTCAGTGAATGTGCTACAACCACTTTACCTGCTATGATGGCAGCACCTAACACAGTCTGCAGACCTGAGTCCAGCAGTAATTTTATTCAATGCTCAGTCTCAGCATAGCTGGAGAAGCAGCAGTTGCTCCACTGACAATAACTTATGCTGAGAATAGAGTACCTGAACACCTCTGTGGAAAATGCACAGACAATTCACAAAATTTGAGCACAGGCTATTTTCAATTTTGCCATCAGCATCAATGAGTTTGATTTCTGTTTAACGCAGCTCAGTAAATTTAGTTCTCTGTGCATAGTTTGATGATGAACGTACAAAATTGTACGCACAGATGTCTCACAGAGCTCAGTGTTGCCTGCCAAGCAAAATAAACACTACCAATTAGGTCACCAATCTTTCAGTGCAATTCTTCAACCACAAAACATTGAAAACACTTTCAGATGTTATCAAAGCATGTGTGTGATGTAGAGTCCGTAGGAATAAAGGCTATTACACAAACATAGGGACAGCCTCTGACACTTTTATGTGAAGAGTGGCCCTGAGAAGAGCAATTAAGCAGTCAACAGCAGCTCTGGAATGATTTGCAGACATCACAGGACAGTTCTTAAAAGGCAAAACCAGAACACCTGTATTTGAAAGGGTGTTGGCTTTCAAGGACATTTGTTGCCACACTTTTTCTCTGTAATGTAGTAGGGACTCTGCTTGAATCACTCAGGTTACCTGCCTCTTTCAGGGATAGCACTTAATTGAACTTTTGTACTAGATCCAGTGCTCCAAGCTCCATTTGTGGTTTGTATTTTAGTCTTGATTATCCCTGTGTTTTACTTCTCGCCTTTCCCAGTGTTGTAAAATGGGTTGAAGTAAATATAACTTTAAAATGCATTGAATATCTCACAACTCAGCAAAATCCTTCCAAATGGCAAAACACTTATACAAAAACAAATGTATAAACGTGTCCAGTTCCTCTCTATATGCATGGTGCTCACATTTGTCAGCACTATTCAGGTCTGAAGACTAGACTGGTATTCCACACAACATGAAAATTAAGTCCATGTAATGTAATTCTCTTTGGTCAACAGAAGGTTTGGGTATGACATGTAGCTGTAAATACTAGATAGCAAACTTCTGTCTCTCCATGCCATACTGTGCTTGTTTACTTAGACACATCTTTATCCCATAATGGTTTATAAACATCTCCATGCTGCAGCAGATTTTGCAATAGCGTAAGACTGACTCAGTTCGTGCCTTCAAGCCAGAATATTCTGTCAGTGAACACATCAGCTGTGGGCTCAGGAGAGGACTGCACAGAGGAGGCAGAAGGGTAATGCTGGAGATGAATCATGGTTTGATGCTAGTGATGGACCAGAATCCATTGCTGTCAAGTGACAGAAATAGCGGAGATGTGCCAGAGACAGCCGCTGTGCTGAGCAGCTGGCTTCTGGGCGAACAGCATACCTCCTCTCATCTCAGTAGAACTCACGTGCAGAACAGAACAAGGTATCAAACAGTCTCCTGACGAGTGAAAGAGTGTGTTTCATCATGCATCTACCGGTTAACAGATACGATTTGCCCAGAAATACAAAAAACAATTAAAATTTATCTACGCTAAACCCATTCTGAGTTGAGTTTTGAACGGTGTCCATCTCAAACCAAATAACTTGCTAATATTAGCACTCACGTATGGTTTCCTGTACAGAAAAGGAGAAACACACCTCATGATGACCAGCTATTGTGGCGATGTGAAGGGCTGTCAAAGCTCCATATCCAACCTGCTGAACGTCAGCTCCACCATGCAGCAGTGCTGTTATGAGTTCTGCATTGTCCTAAAAGGAGTGCATAAAAAACCCAAGTTATTTGTGTAGTAACAGGGAGGGAGCCAACCAAAGCTAGCCCTTCCCAGCTGTCACACTGCTGCATTTCAAACAAAACATGACACCAGGAGGTATGGGGAGATACGTTACATTGTATTTTATTTTAGATCCCAAAATTCACACTGGTTTGTTTAGTTTTGTGCAACCTGTAAAGTTGTAGGATATTATATCACATGACTTGGGTGACTAAGTAAATTGCTGATAGAGTTTTTTTGTGAAAATAGAAAAATACCCAAGATTTGATAGCCAAATGAAAACTATTCCTAAGTAATAGAAACACTCTAGAAATCTGTTATAAAAGTACTTTTAAAATAAGGACAGTGTTTTCAACTAATTTGTGAATTAGGAACCATTCACTGAAACTGACATTAAAGAAAGGTGGAGAAATTCTTCTAAAGCAGTTGACTAATTATGCAACATTGTGCATAGGGGAAAGTTCCTTTTATGTCAACCACCACTTCATCCCATGAAGTATAAGATTTGATTACTGTCATCGTTTTCTAGCTTGCGCGGCTAATTGGCATCAATGGTCATAAAATTAAAACATAATTACAAGAAATAATGCAAGCAATAGCAAGTGCTGATATCATAATAACTGGGAGAGAAAGGCAGGTCGTGGTGCAAGCAGAGAGAGTTAAGCTGAGGAGCTACAGAGCATAAGGCATCCATATCACCTGCAGCACTGTAACTTCTAGGTATCCAGCTTTGTGATGGAGACTTCAGCCTACTTCATGCCCAGCTCTGCACACACCTGGGGTAAGTTCAGGTATTCAGGGACAGGATTCATGACATCCAGCACTTGAGGCAGGAAACCAGCTTAGCTCATCCAGTAGCAAACATTGGGAATAAATAGGGGAGTGTCTTTCCTCCCACATTCAGACAAAATCACAAAAGCTGCTGCTTTCATCTCTTCCTCCTTTCCACTCTGAAGGCTCCTGACAATAGCTAAGACATGGCTGCACTGGCAGTTTAGTGTCTTCCTTGCACAAATGAGAGCTATAGCAATAAAAAGAATGCTCCTCTATCCTGAGATGCATTCCATAATGTAATTGATATTTCTAGAGCAACAACATATCCTCACAGATGACTGCTGATTTCCCACGCATGTGCTCTTCGCAGGTAACATCCCTGCGCACTGTAAATGGGAAATTGATATTTTCCCTAGAAGCAGCAACTCAAGAGTTCAAGTGAAGAGCTCAGAGAACGAAAGCTAATCAATTCTGACTCCTTGTCATCACTGCCATTCAAAATAGTTTACCTTATAAGCTGCCAAGTGCAGAGCAGTAAATCCATTTCTTGTTAGTCTGGATGGGCGCAGTCCTTTTAGCATAAGAGTTCTTATGTGTGATTTGTTACCTGTAAAACGAAAATTGTAAATCAAAGCCATTTATAGAAAAAAATGTGCAGATAAAGTAAGAAACCTCGGTATGAGTTTGAGAGCAAAGAGAAATAAATGGTAGAAATATTGCACCCTCAGAATGGAATTAGGCACCATCTCCTTACCCACTGATGAAGCAGACCTGGCCATCCACTCCTCTCCATCCCTGAAGTGTTTACATACCCTTACCTAATTAATTAACATTGAATATTTTCTTAAACTTCCTTTCATCAATCCCACACCTGTTCCAATGTTACCAAGTACTGATGTCATCTTTAAATATAACCATGCACTGCCTGAAACCAAGAGTAAAGATCTGCTTTGTTTTCAGCAGTCCAGGGTCAGGTCCTCCTCGATGATAGCATCTAAGACTGACCAGATCATTTATGCATATTATTGTAGCAGATTTCATGGACCTGAAATCTTATGGAAAAATTCCCTTCACCTCTCTCAGCAAGTGTACCAGGTGCAAAATGTGTGCATGAGCTCGCCATGTGGACAACATAGCAGCAGTGTGGATCAGAGTGGAAGATTCCACCAGTAGTATGTTTTTATGAACATCCCAGATGGCATCTTGCAGTCTTTCCTTGCATACTCTGACTTGCTATCTGCATAAATCCTATCAGCTGGTATTTTTGTCTACAGCATTTGAGTTATTCTTTTAATCAACTGGAGAGAAAATACAGTAATTTTCACTGTACTAGAAAAATGCATGTTTCATGTATGGTAAAAAATATTAAAACTGGCTCCAAATCCTGAAATCTATACCAAGTACAAAATACGTAGCTGCATATAAGTACTACAAGATGAGTAAAGATTGATTAACTAATGCATATAGCAAGTAACATTTAATTAATTGAACACTTGTAATAAAACACGGCAAACTATCATCCACAACTTTTCTTGGACTGATAAACCAGTTATAATGTGGTTCAGAGTAGCTTGATTCAGCCACCTTGGTAAATAGAGTTCAGAATAATACATATAATTATCCAAGTGTCATCAAGGGCAAAACAAAGAAACTGACTGAAAACGTCACCTTCCTGACAGTTTTTAGACAGAACAAATATTAACTGTGCAAATAAGATGTTCAACAAACACCATATTTAAACTACTCACCCCCACATATGCAACATAAGTGAAGAAGAGAGAGCCCATTCTCTGTGCGGTAATTTAAATTGACTTTGCAGAAGGCTTCGTCAGAGCTGAAGAAAGAGATTTTACAGAGGATTACCGTCTTCATCCGTTAGCATCGTTTCTTTCATTTGGAAAACGTTTAAAAGGGAAACCTCAACTGAATTTTTTGCAGCCACAAGGCTAACTTTAGACCAAGTTTGCACTCTGTAAATCCAGAAATGCTTTACTGACATCAAGCCCAGATCTTTCAGTAAAGCAAATCAGAGGCTAACTTCTCTTGTGTTCTGAACAATCCTGCTGTTCAGTGGCAGTATTCACCTCCTAAATTCAGCTAAAATAGAGGGTAGAAAAGAGAGGAAAGTCTTGTTTTATAAATAATCCACTAAAAAAGCAGTTGCTTTATTGATGTGAAAATACGAAGAAAAATACATTAAAAAGTATTTATTCTACATTGAAGAACAGGACATAAACACAGAACTAGAGGCAAATAAGTCAAAAGAACGCCCAGAAGACTTTCAGAAAGTGAGTCTGTGTTCTCCAAAAGATACCAGAGAAACACAATGAAATGATTGCATTTAAACATTTATATGGAAGCACCACAGAAGCACATACGCTCCTACTCTTTGCCTTTTCAAATCTTAGACAAGCAGCTATAAATTTCTTAATAATTATACCTAGTCTGTGACATTTTGGCATTGAATATATTGTCATTTTAGTTTGTCTTTTTTTGAGTTTGTGATTTATTCTGATTAGAATCTCCCTTTTTTTTCAAGCGGCTTTGATGTCCGAAGTTATTTACCTGATCATTTTCTTAAATTAGCTCATTCATGTTCAGAGAACTGGATGTTTTCTGTACTTGAGCTCTCCAGGTAATGAACGTGTAAGTGTGTTACTTGGCTGGGCAAACCTGGTTGCTAGCATATGCTGTCCTGAGAAAGCGAATGCAATTAGGAATTTGAAATTCACTTTTGGAAGACAATCTGCTTGTGTGTTTGTTTAAAATCTGTTACTTCAGAAATATTCCTGTCTAAAGGAACACACAGCAACACTTAAAGTACATTATAAACTTAGACATGCTATTAAAGCTAATTTGTTCACAAAAGAATACAGAAATTTGCTATAAAATGTTGGCATTATTAATTAACAGCCACTAATTTTAGTACTATGCTGTGGGACACTTACCCACACATTCCCAAAAATAGACATTTAAGAACAGGCATTCCATAAATGTGAAAATCTTTCCATAAGAAAACACTTGAAAATGAAAATACCGTTTAATAGCAAATACTCATCTGAAAGGCATTCCTAAGTGGGTTTCCTGAATACTTTACCTAAAAACATGCTTCAGTTCCGCCAGCTCCTTTTCTTTGACTTGCAGGTCATCTTCTAATCGTTCTATGATTACAGCATACGATTCACTAACTTTCTTCTTCCATTCATCTAACAGCAACAAAAAGGACAGATTCATGAAACACTTCAAAACATGTAAAAAACAGAGACTCAAGTCATAGCATACCACCAACCAAAGCACTGAATATTTGAGCACAAATTATACACTATTTCATATGTTTTTCTAATGAAGCATGAAAGTTTGAATGTTTCAGCCATTAAACCATTCTTGCTGCAACCAACATAGACACATTTACACTGATTTTGTAGATGACTAATACACATGAATCCTTATCAGGAATATTTTTAATCTGAACAAGAGAAAATTTTAACCATAAAATTCATTTGTTAGTTCTCGTTTCCTAAATCTTAGCATATATACACAGCACAGAAAGATCAAAAGTTTTAAGGTTTTTCCAGTGGAGTTAAATCAACGCAATAAAATAAGCCAAGACAATCTTACATGACAGTACAAAGAAATTTAATTTACTAGCTTTTTGTCTTTTACAGACATACTTGGATTAAGCCACTGTTTTTGTAAACTAGGAACAATACAATAACTTACCCTTGAACTCAAGGGTAAACTAACAATGAGTTACTTCCTAAAATATCCTTTGCTTCTTGTAGATGGAGGCATGGTATATCACAGTTCTAAAAAAAAAAAAAAAAAACATTAATTACCAGTGCAAGTTTGGGTTGGTCTAGATTTATAATTTCCCATTTGTCCAATCTATCTTCTTTGTTTCAGCAAAGTTCTTGCAGTAATATGATTCCCTGTTGAAGAGCGGTGACAGTCCTGCTGAAAAATACTTTGATAGTCTCTGGCTAAAAATAAACCCTGTGCCAAATGGAATGTCATGCAACAATGACACAGACCAAAACAGTGTGTGCTGTCAAGTGTAAAAAAATAATAAAGGTACCTAATCAGCTTGTTTAAAAATCTGCTGTCTGTTTCAACAGAAATATTTGCTCTCATCTGTTGAATACCTAAAACTGGTGGAAAGGAGTTGATTTGGCAGCTTGCTACCAATTTTTGTACAGAAATGGGAATTTTTGAAGCTGAATCCCAAACATCCTTTAAGGATCCCCGAGGAATTCTGAGGGTCCTCAGTTCAAAGAGGCCAGAGGAGATTTCAACTCATAACATTACGATGTGTCGCAGTACACAGGATGGCTCTGGAGCATCTGAGTATTTTAATTATGAAGTGTAAATTGTATCACATCAGAGACTACTGACTTCCTGCCCTTTGGTAATATTTGTACATGTTGCTATGACAAGGATATCTCACTGCATTAAACCAGAACATAGGTTTGCTGTCAGGAACTCACTGTTTACTTTGCATTCTTCCGTCCTTATCCAGAGAACCACCACGGAGACGCACAGGCAGCAGCTCCACAGCACAACATGTCCGTCAGACTGCCAACGAAGGGTGGGACCTGGAGAAAGATGGGCTGATCACCTCCTACAGACTCACTGCAAAGGCTGAAACTTGAAGAGAACAAACCGAGTTTTGTGCTTACGCATGCAAACAAACTGTGACACAAAACATTGAGATTGTGTGCACGGATGGTTCCTCTAAGAGTCTCTGCTAAGGAACCCTGCAAGAAGAGTGGTCAATAGCAAAATAATGCTGCTTTTCCCTCATGCAAACTGAATCTCCTTGGTAATCTGGATAGCACAGATCTGTGCATCTGCTGTCTACCCCTTTCATATCCTTTTCCCTGGGTTTTCTACCAAATTGATTATTTAAACTCATTTTCCCAGCCCATTTTGGGATTTGTGCTGGTCATTGCCTCTCTTTCTCCTTTTATCACTTTTTAAAATTTGTTGGACATGTATGTGTATGTTGATAGGTGTACATACCTACATATTCATACATGTGAAGTCTGTGGATTGACCTTGGCAGCTGTTCTGTTTAGCTTTCTCAGTTGAGGATATCAGGCAAGAAGATATGTAAATATAACACACATACATAACACCTTCAACACGCTGCATCCCACCGTAAGCAAGCCTGCGCTCCTGTGATAGTTCCTGGCACATCACGAGCTCGTCCATTTATTTGCACTGATTTACACATAAACCAAGGATGTATTTCAGAAGACTTTGAACTGCTTTGACAATACACTCAGTGATACGCGACCAAATATTTGCAGAAAGGCACCAGCCTCCCAGCTGGTGCTCTTCAGCCAGTTGCCAAGCAACCAGAGGAGCTGTAAATACAGCACCCTAATGAGGACCTGCCGTCCCACCACTTTTATTAGCTTAGTGCTCTTTTCCTTCAGGTTTCTCCAGGCAGCCATGGCTGTGAGGCCCAGTCACGGTTTCTGGTCCATGAGTGCTGCAGCAAAGCCCTTGACAGGATCCCCTGGTGCCTGCACTGAGGGACTCAGAAACAAACACATGGAGCTTTCTGAGCATTTCACGATCCAGTTTGAATCCAAAGGATTCTTCCCTTTGGTTGTCAAATAAGACAGAGCTGTCTGTTTCTCCTCAGCCAGGCTCTCAGGAGCAGCTCTGGGAGCAGGGCCCGCTCGAGGCCTTCAGGCTGACCCATCATGGTGCCATGGCAGCATGGTGCCCACTGAGTTCTGCTCCCACTGCTCCTGCGGCACTTGCCATGTGGTTCCAGCCCCTTCCAGGGGTTCCAGGCACAGCTTTATCCCCCTTTCCACCACACAAGCGTACGCAGCATTGCATTTTGCCCTCCCCAAAGCTGCATGATGGCAGAGCAGGAAGGGAGCGGCCAGAGCCAGAGCCGCCATTACCTCACCCGTCCTTCACTCCTGAAAACAAGCGCCAGCTGAACCCACAACACATTCACATCACTGGCTATGGGAAGGGCTGCAGAATAATTGAATCCAGGGAAAAAAATAACTGCAGAGCCTGTTTACAGACCATTTGCAAACAAACACAACAGGGATAACTGCACCGACTCCCGTGCTGCACCATTTCCAATTACTGTCTATACAAGCAGCATTGAAATGTCAAGAGCAACGCTTTTTCAGTGAGGATTCAGATGTAATGCTGAGAGAATATTAAGCTGTACAAATTTCTTTGATTAACTTGGAGGTTTTATTCCATTTTGCCTTTATGTTTGGAACGTGCAGCTGTCATGTCCAATCTCACAGATGCACCATTGCAAAGTTAACTTTTATCATTCCTGCTTTTAAGTGTCCTTCTCAGGGAGGCTCTACAGGATTTGGTCTTTTGAAATGATCTTTACTTCAAAGTAACTAGAACATTTACATATCTATCGTTTATGTAGAGGCTGTAAGCTGCTCCTATACATCTCAATGTAATTTTGGCAACATTCAGGTATGTCACAGAAAATGAAAAGGGCGTTAAAATAGAACACATCCTTATAAAAACCAAAGCAGTAGGAAGTCTGTAGCCCACAGAATAAGGCAGGTGCTTACAACAGCTTCTGTGTGGCAGTGGATTAAAGGAAGTGTGCAGAAGCATAGCGCTGCTATTTTTGTTATCACAATACTACAGTGGCATTTGCACAGGGATTAACCTTCCCCATGCACAGAGAGGAGAAAATGAATCTGTTGCATCAGAGACGTAGGAACATGAAGCTGAAAATGCTGAGCAGCACAAACTCCTTGTCCAAGTCAGGAACATTTCTTTTGAGATCCAAATGATGGAACTCTCTTACCTCAGTTGCCCAAATCCCTTCAGCACAGGTATCTTTCAGCATTTTTTTTTTTTTAAAAATGTCAGCCGCCTTCCCTTGTGTTCTTTTTTAAGTGCTCAATTGCTCCGATTTCAATTTCCTGTCTGAAAGGTTACTGAACTAATTCTCCAAAATTTCATAATGTAATATATACAGTACGGCCAAATCTCTGTTCATTATAGCATGCTCTCAAAGCAGTCAGTGAAATCGTTAAGATGATGTTCATTATGAGTTCTATTATTGCACTACAGAGCAAAACTAATTAAATAAAGCAAGCTGACATGAATAAAATCATTAAACACCCATCTTGGCTTTCTTGAGACTGTACCAACCTGAGTTGCACTTCGGGATGGATGGAGACAGGCAGTGATCTAGAGGCCTACACAAATTCTGCTTCCATTGAGGAAACTCAGCAAGCCTTCATCAAAATCAAACGCCAAGTTTCAATGGATGTCTCCTGTTCTTAGAAAGTCCCACTTGTCACTTACAGTATTGCGTCCTTTACTAATTAGACCTGAGGAAAATCACAAGCTAAGGTGCCACAGTAATCTTGTTTTCAGAATCTGATATTAGAAATCAGCAACCCCCAAACTACAATTACCTTACCGTTAAGTTTTACTGCGTGGCCTTGGACAAGTCTCTCAATTACCGTGGACATATTTATTCCAGCTGGCTGAACAAGAAAAACGTTGTCATCTGTCTGAGCAGCTGAATTGCGAAATGAAATCAAACTTTGTACAATGCAATATAAGTAAAATAGATACGTGCATTTTGTACATCAGATTATTATTGTCAGGAACTGTCCAGTTTCAAGTCCTTTTGATTTTAATAAGATTTCATCACATTGTAAGATAGCCCTTGCTTTAAGGACTAGAATTTGTTACAGATGAAAACATGCACACTACATAAACAGCTGTACTACACAGAGCAACGAATCATCCAGGGCACAGTTACCTAGGGCAATTATCTGGTGTGGCCCACAGCTGGACCAGCACATCTGAGTGATCCAGGGCAGGACAGCAGCACTCCACAAAAGAAATTCTGAGAGAGAAATACACTAGTATCTTTTTATTTCATTGTGTGCTTGTTGCAGGACTGGCCTGTCGACCCAGGTGCCAGACATGGCAGTCTAAGATGATGATCAGGACTCCACTCCTTCCTCATTCATTTTTGCTTGGAAGGAACACTGAAAAGATCTGTGCACATTTTCCTTATAATTACTACAAGCTGGGAAGTAATAAATCATCCACAAATTACAAATTAAAGACAAGACATTTGTTCAAGTACTATGCCTTCTACAAATCAGATTTATCTTTGTGTCTTTGTAGGCAGATTTCATCATGAATTTGATTTCTGAAGTTCAACATGTCTTCTACATCTTTGTGGGCGAGCATTTCTTCAACAGACAGGAGCTTAAAGCCACTCAATTTAAAAGCTGACATGTGCTGCACAGCGTTTAACATGTTTAATGACATTCTGACTGATTCACTTAAACTAGAACAAACGGGAAAAATCCTAGCAGTCCACAACCCAAACCGTGAGTTATCACCAGAGAAGAGCTGGTTTGAAACCTGTACACCCCAGAGGCCCAAGCACTCTAGTAAGCTGACTCCAAAGAATTGTAGTGAATGTGTATCTGACAACAATTTCACACTCTTTTTCAGGTCATCTTCTACACTAAACACCATACTTATGTACTTGACTTGATCATCGATTTTTATACTTAATGAACTCAGAAAACAGTCTGAAGGTACGTCTGCTCTCATGTTCATGCAGCATCCACTAATAATGCAGTTCTTCCCTACTAAGACTTGAGGTCCAATTCTGGAGTACTCAATAATGGACCCAGGTGCTACAACACACCCAGGCTCAAGTATGCTTTGAATGATACTTGCTGATCCATCCACGGTCTCAGCTTCGTCAGAAGAGATGCCAAAAGCCTCAGGCAGCAAGTTCAGCTCAAATTTCAGTTTGCTATCGGATGTAAAATGAAACAAATACTCTTGAGTAGTTCCAACGTGATAGAACTTGGAGTTGTTTAAGACTATAACATTAAGTGAAGTTCCTTTCAGGAGAGAACGTAGCTTCTGCCGTACTTCTACTAACTGCGATTCCTCTGCCGTGACTTTAGTTGTATTTCTTGCATAATCTTGAGTGGTTCCATGTCCCAGGGCTTGCAGGAAGTCACCATATGCATCTATTTCACAGCAAAGTGTACCAATCTGCTTATAAAATGTCAGTAATCGTTTTGCAGTGCTATGATCAATGTAAAATATGCTGTCTGTATACACGCACTCCGAGTCCGTTTCTGAGTCACTGTGGTCTGCGGGGGAACCTGGCTCAGAACAGCTCCCTCTGACACACACTGCACCACACTGGTGCATGGTCTCAATGTCTGGTTTGTGCAGGAAACGATGGCAAGATGTGTATACAAGTCCTCCTTTTCCTGAGAAACTGGATGGATCTAAAACAAACACTCCGTGAGTGGTCCCGACTGTCAGATCCGAAGGGTGAGCTAAGGCAGTAAACCCAGGTCTATCAAACCTGATCGTTCCTGTAGGTCCAGTGCTGTAAAGTTCTATGTCATCCGAACAAGTAATGAGAACTCCTGGTTTCATGTGACAGGGGAAATCAATGTACATGGCAAGCTTCAGCTCCAGCATCTGGTAAACGGGATCGCCAAAAGGCAAAGCTGTGAAGATCTTCCCCAGCGCACTTGCGTTTGGTAACCGCTGACTATAACCACCTTGGAGAAAAAGAAAAAGACATTTTCCATCACACAGAGCTATGTGAGAGACTGCATGGCTACACAGCTCGGTCCTATACAATGCACTCCTCAAAAAAATGTCAGATTTACAAAAAAACCCAAAAAAAAACGCTACCATACTTGTTCAAATATTCTCGAGACAGATCTGACCTAATGTCCAAAACTCAGTATTCCCTAACCAGCTTTTATTAAACCTGGGGTTGATTTCATCATCTTTAGTTTGATTCAGAGCTGGGATACGAACCACTTGTCTATCAATAAAGAAAACAAACGATTCCTGCTCTTTCCTTGAAAAAAAAGGAGAAAGAAAAAACATCCCCAAGCAATTTTAAGTCAGAAACGAGGCAAGCAAGCAGCAGTTTAATGAGGTGACCTCTTATTTAGAGGTTGGCAACCCTGCCCACGGCAGGGGGTTGGAACTGGATGACCTTTAAGGTCTCTTCCAATCCAAGCTGTTCCATGATTCTACTGCCTGGCTTCTTTCCCCTCTGCAGAACGGCTGGTTTTCCAGCTAACACCTTTTGGAAGCGCTCTGACTCATGGTAAGGCAGCAAGCACTCATTCTGTGTTTAGTTACGAGCTCCCTCAGTCCCCTGTGCAGCCTGCAGCGAGGACCAGACTGCCCACACGGGTGTTTCAGGGCAGAAGCTCACTTCTGGCATTCTGCTTGATCAAAGCACTGACGTGCTGAAACACCTAGGTGACAGAAAGGCCAACCGGAATCCAGATGATCACTGCAGCTCCATGTGGGATTACTTTTCTAAGAGAACTGTATTTCAGAATTCTAACTCCTTACCTGCCAACACAGTTTTTTTGTTTTTAAAAAAGGTAACATTTTAAAGTGTGGAGCGTAAAAGAGAATTTACCAGAATGAATTAGTAGCACAACAAAAGAAGTCCATTTATCACCATAGAGATCTTCCAGGCATCGAAGAACATGAAGCGTTGATCCACCATTCCCTACAGGAAAAAAATATTTTACTACAAAGAGCACCAACAGCATGACTGAGAAAATTCTTTTTTCTTAAACAAACCTTCCACGGATGCACAGATGTCCATCCAAAATTTCACTGCCCAGCTCACAACAGCCCCACTGTGCTGCAGCTGATGGAACTGTGCGCTCAGGAAACTTCGTGTGCTCCAAGCAAAGGGCACCTGGACCAGGCAGTCCTGGGAGCACCCTGTTCTTCCCTCCCAGCCCTTGTCTGACCGACCTCAGCTCCCAAAGCATTTCAGCAGCCCACCACAGCCACCTGGCCCGGCTCCTGCCTGTCACACCAAAGGTTACTGCTGCCTTGAACCAAGCTTCCAAAAGGATAAATATAACCATTTGGGATATTTTTGTGTGCTTTACAGCTTCTGTACTAGCTGGATTTCTGAAGGATAACCTTTGCCTGTTACTTTACGCTGCAGACAGGCTGCTGAGCTCCCTTCCACACCAAAGCGAGCCACTATTCGGATCTATAGGGAGTATCACAGGCAGGCTGCTTTCTTCCAAGTTTCTGTGGATGCTTCCACCCTGGAGGTGTCCAAGGCCAGGCAGGACGGGGCCTTGGGCAGCCTGCTGTGCTGGGAGGGGTCCTCACCCATAGCAAGGGCTTGGAGCAGGATGATCTCTGAGGTCCCTTCCAGCACAAACCACTCCATGATTTGTTGCACACTGTTTATAAAACATATATATAGGAAATATAATCAAACGCTTTAAACTTCAGCTACCAGCTTTAGGAAGTGTAACAGGAGCCAGTGACGCCCTGCATCCAGCAGAGAGCCGGGCACGGGCAGCGGCACGCAGGCAGCACCGCAGCCTGTCCCAACGCCTCACGCGAGGGAACCGCTGCGGGAACCGAGGCCGGGAGCCCCGCCCGTCCCCCCCGACACCGGACACAGGCACCCGGACATACACACACACACGTACACACACACACACACGTACACACACCCCCCGATCTGGGCTCCGGGCGGGTCCCCGAAGACGTGGTAGCGCACGCCCAGCGGCAGCTCCCCGCGCCGCAGCTTGTCCTCCAGCTGCCGCCGGAACGCCCGCTCCTGTGCGCTGTCGGCCGCCGTGATGGCCACGACGTCCCAGAACTCCCCGGGCCGCACAGCTCTGCCTGTCCGGGAGCACAACGCGGATCAGCGCCGCCGCCACNGCTCAAGCAGCGCTATAGGAGCTCTTGGAAAACGGCTGCTGCAAAGAATTTAGGAAGTTTCAGAAAACAGGTTACCAAAAATCCGTAGTTTTTCCCATTTGTGAACTGCAGACAGAAGGTTAGGGACAACAAAAGAACGCTTTGCTGCAGCTGGGTGCTCCATCAGCTCTGTGCAGAGCTGCAGGCGATCACCACTGCCCCCCAACCCCACGCTGCCCCAGGGGCTTCCCCCCCCCCCGAATTTTTGTCATCATTTCATTTATGGCGTCTTCCAAGTCTCTTGTTTTGGGAAGGCGTGATGGGATGAAGTCTGCTGTGTCTTCATGGAGGTGAAGCTGGAAAAATGGATGATGTGCCTTCATTATCTTTCAGTCCTAATCTGCTGGCCCTCACCTAGTTTGAGACCCCACTGAGCCTGAAAATAGCCCGTGGGCACCCAGCTGCTGGCAGTGTTCTCCCTCAGAGCCCTGGGTTACTGTGTAACTTCTGATGAGGAAATTCCTGAGACCTGGAGACTGCCTGAGAAATATTAACCATGGTGCTATTGCCTTTCCCCAGATTTCTGTGCTGTTGCTGGAAAGGCAACATCTGTTTTCCAAAAGATTCAGTGGTGAGAATGGTTTTAGAAAAACCGTTCAACTTGGCTGCTTGATTTGTATGTGTTAAGCCAGGTGGGCTTCCCAATTTGAGCCACTTGCAAAGCCACTGTGCCGCGTTCCAGACCTGCTGTCCTGTTCCAGGCACACAGAACTGGTCCCAGACCTGCTGTCCTGTTCCCAGACCTGCTGTCCTGTTGCAGACACACAGAACCGGTCCCAGACCTGCTGTCCTGTTCCCAGACCTGCTGTCCTGTTGCAGACACACAGAACCGGTCCCAGACCTGCTGTCTTGTTCCAGGCACACAGAAGTGGTTGCTGCACCCTGGGGTGCTCAGCCCCACACCACGCAGCCCCCCGCTCCCTGCTGCCCCTCTGGGCTGTCTCCATGCACCCACATTGAACAGCCCAGGGGCTCGGATGGCTCACAGAGATCTTCTCACAATCCAGTGTGGTGCTGCATCCCTGCCTGGCAAACAGGGAGTGCACAGATGTGGAGACTGGGGAGCCCATGGTGTACCACTCGCTGCTGTTTCCTCCTGGCCCTGGGCTGTTGTCCCATCTGTCTGTATGTTCCCTTGTCTGTTTGCTCCACTTTCTCTCATCTTTGCTAGCTTCACAGCTAACTAAATATTTTTTAATTTACTACAAAATCATAGTAATTTATTTTCCAGTGTATGCAAGGCTTCCCATTGGGCTTTTTAAAACTTTCCCATTTATTTTTTTTGTGTGTCTTTTCTAAAAATTCTCATTATCATTTGTTGCTTCGTCTTTGGGGAACCCAAGTTCTCTGCCTGAAAGCAGATAGGGAAAAAACCATTCTGAGCCTGGTAGGTATTGTAAAATATTCTCCATTTTTCTAGGTCATTGGGCATATGATAAAACTTTCATCAGAACATAGTACCTGGGGATGTTTCTCAATAAAATGATTTTTAATTCCAAATATTCATCAAAATCCATGAGCTATCTACAGACAGGATCTCACATTGCTGCTTGCATGCAAGGCAACATATTTTCAGATGCTGTCTGTGAATTGATGGTTGCCCTGGTGGCTGAGGGCAGCAAAGACAAAAGCATAAAAACATTTCAACTTCTTTTAGAATTTCAGACCAAGTTTTGCAAATGGCCGTGCTTTATATAATAGCACTCAGGTTCCTTTTTAAGCCAACAAAGCAATTGCATATGGCAATAATTTCAAAGGCTGTTAGCAATCGATACTGAATCTGTACAGTTTTGCATAGTGTAAAGATTTTTTAGAAAATAATGCTTTCCAAAGTAAAAAAGAAAAAAAAGTGTGAGATTCTGTGGATAGAACAGACCATACTTTTGCTTAGCATAGCAGATTTTGATTTTTCAGGGTGTATAAATCCACTATGATGTGACATGAAGATGTCACGTTGCTTGCTTTTCCCAGGGCACTGTTGGAGCCCTGCAGCTCCAGGACAGAGGGCAGCAGTGCTCCTGCCTGGACAGCTGCTCCGAGCACGGGCCGTTCACGCTTCGCTCTTCATGCTTCTGCCTTTTGCAGGTTATTATTGCTCTATTACACATTACCATAAAAACCTCAGTGACACCATAATGGCTTGGAAACTGTTTCATTAGCATGTTAATACGAAGCCTTTTACAGATAATGTTTTGTCAATCTTTGTCAAGTACTGTGCATTACGTTCTAAAAATTTATGTACTCATTCTTTGTATTTAATGAATGCTAACTGCGACGAGCAAGGGTTTCCTTGAAATTGGAAGATCTCTTCCAGACAATGTTTCATTCAATTAAACTCTCTGTTCACAGCAGACCAGAGTCAAGGCTTTCAGGACAAAAACCATTTTTGTAAAAAGTATCCTCATGTTTCTAATTTCCGGTGCATTAAAACCAATCTCCACAACTGAACAAGGAATACCTGTGTAAAATTAATTTGGAATGACCGATGCTCCTCCAGCAACAAGCCCAGAGGTCAATTAGACCATAGCTGAGCCCGGTGCTGTTTCTCTTTCAGCTACAAGTGCCAGCTGCACTGCAAGAAGATTTAGAAAATGCACGAAAAACATAACTCCAGAATATAACTTATTCTCATATGCTAGGCACATGGAAGCATAAGCAAGACTGCGACGTGTAGTACCTGAACACCTGTCTAGCAGCTGTGCTGGATGTCCCCAACGTGCCATGGGGACAGCTGCTGACCTGCCCAGGGACACTGGCTGTGACCGCCTGTAGGCTGAGGCTGTTTGCATTGCCTGTGCTCTCCTGTTTTGTTCTAGGGGAAACTGGGTAGGGATATCCCTTCTCCCCTCCGATCCTCCGAGGATTTGAATAATTCTTCCCTTGTGCACTCGTATTTATTTTACTCTTTGTCATCACTTGTGGTCATCATCCGAGTGCTTCACTACGCCTGATGTAATTTCCATTTCCCGTAAGTGGATTTGCCCCCTCCTCACATTTTTTCTACGTAGTTTAGCCAGAACTGAACGACTTTCTTGGCAAGGACACACAGGTGGCCTCAAAAGTGACCCTGTACCCAATTTAATTCCTGTGGTTCTTGTTTATTACATAACGTTATTACTATGGTTTTTCGTTAATCCACTGTGAGAGCGGTTTCCTTTCACGATTTTATGGGTCCTCTAGAAATCAGTGAAGTTTATCAGCACGTCAGTAAGCGTGTGCTGCTTTGTACTCACCAACGTGGAGCTCCACCTCTGCCATTTGTTGGGTTGCTCCTGTGTAGCTCTGCTGGGCCTTCCCCACATCTTCTTGCCCTGTATGGTTACAAGGCAAGATGGTGTTGTCCTACATTTTCAATTAATGATGATTTTCTCTTTGGAGAGCAGGACTGGGAACTTTCTCTTTTTAAGTTTAAAAATAACAGTATTCCTTCACATAGGCCAGATGTCAGAAAGAGGAGGTGAGGAAGATGAAGGGAAAGTCAGAGTAAAAAGAGCTGGTGGGATGGCTGGACTTGGCCCCCCTCATTTTCTTCAGGTGATTTATCTCCAACATCGTTCTGTTACTCCTGGGTTTATACTCTGCAATTTAATTCAGTAATGGCTTTCACATGGAAAACTCCTGCCTTAACGGGGAGTGAGGCTGTGATTAATTATCCCTGTTTTGAGGCTGGGCTCCCTGCAGCAGGTGGGTTTTCTTTCCAGCACCTCCAGAGCCACTGCCGTGCATGGAGGCTGGCAGGTTCCCTGGCAGGGCAGGGACAGGCTGGGGAGGCTGCCTCGTGCTTTGGGCTGTCACTGCCAATCCTTCCTAGGCCAAGGGAAGAAGCTCCTTAAAACCAGCAGGGCTCTGGTGACCAAGTGCAATGAGTGCCAACACCCCGAGCCACGGAATGTTCCGTGCTCATGGATGGGTCTTAAAATCCCATAGCCAAACGCAGCCTGAAAGGGGAACAGTCCCTTCCCACTGGTGTAGCTGCGTTGTCTTCAGCTTGAACCACTGTTTGCTGCTGAGCTTCTTGCTTCGGTGCAATATTTTTTGTGGTTTGCATATGGCACCGTAAACGTGAACATGCGGAAATCTGCTAACAGCTGTGCTTTAAGCCAGTGGCAGTGATGCAAAAAATGAATCACTTACACGGGGCCGTGTGAGTGACCGGGCCTCTCCTGTTTGTCCAGGGGATGGGAGGAGGTGATGTGACCGTCGTCCTGCGAGGAATTCCTCCTGTGGCTGCGAGCCAGTGCCATAGAGAGCAGATAGGGAGCCCTTATTTCACACCAGTGCAATTTGCCATCCAGCAGGCTGCCTGGAGATCCAGTCAATCACCTGAAGTCACTAAATCAAACTGGATGTCTCTGCTCTGTTTGGCCAGAAGTGATGAGCTTCACTGGGACCACGAGTGGAAAGGAGCCATCCCACCCAGGAGGTCAGAGCAGATGACCACAGGGTCCCTTTCTAGCTGGAAGTGCTGATTTTTGTTCTCAGTGCCAGTGGGTTCTGAACATGCCAAAGCTGTGGCTCTGAGGAGCAGTTCCTCTGGCCAGGTTTCTCCCACTGTGGGATTTCTCTTGCCACGTGTGCCACTTCTCTGGCTCCCATGCTGCAGTGTAGCATTACAGCAAGCACGCTCATTGCTGAGCCTGGCTGTTCACACAACCAGAACAAACCCACATCCCATCAAATTGTGTGTTTCTTCCAGGAACAGCATTCTTACGTGCTTCTAGTAGAAGGCATACAATCACGTTCTTGCCTCTAATAAAATGTTCAAGCTGTGAGCATTTATGGAAACACTGAGATGTGATGTCATTTCATAATTTGAACCAAGCTCTCATGTAGACTTAATGCAAAGACGCAACATTCCTTAAAAGCACTCAGAAGTTGCACAGCACTGGTGCAAAGTATGCAGAAGTCCTCCTCATCCAAAGCAATTTGACAGGAGTTTTACTGTTAACGCCACAAGGAAAAAAATAGCTTGTTGTTATCCTTCAAATAAAATAAAATTCTGCAGTAGAGACTGGAGGCAGCCTCACAGAACCGCTCTGAACACCGCGTGTTTTTCTGTACAGCAGAAATCTGATTTCTGTATTTTTAGTATTTCCACCACCGTGGCATTAGAAAAAGGGAATGCAGCTCAGAACGTTGGTCTGCAAATAGCCTTTCCCCCCAGATTGGTTTTTCTGCGTAGAATCAATTAATTTGTTAGCGATACCTAATTTAATTAGCAAAAGCTTCTGCAAAAATAGGCACAAAGTGTTGTATTAAAGCCATATGCTAGACAAATGTTGAATATTTTACAGGCATCTCAGCCATGCTTGGAACTTCTCTGCTGTTTTTAGTTACCATTTGAAGTTAATATCTGTAATTTATTGGAGAAAAAGCAATTGAAATCCTCAGCGTAAGATAAATGATCTTTTTCGCGGGAGTATGGAGCCCGTAATTGCAGTGTGAACAGATTAGGGAAAATAACATTCCATCACACCTCTTGTATAGCACTTAGGAAGTTCTGGGTATTTATTTGGTATTTAACAGCCCATCTCCAGCAGTGGTTTTGTTGTTCTGTGTGGTCCAGCCTCTCTGTGATACCTTCCTTCATTCATGCACGTTGGTTTTGGATCCCACATTTCTGTCTTTTTGATCTGCTGGGTATGTTCAGCCACACGTTTTGTTAAACTGCTGATGCAGGGGGTGAAATGTGTAAATTGAACATACATTATTGCCTGTTCTAATAACAACAATAATGACAAAATATGAAGAAAATGACTTGGTATATGCAAATAGGTAGTTAAAAGACTGGTCAGTGTTTCATGGCTAAAAGCAGGGCTGCTTCTGACATTTCCTAGGGGTGGATGTGGTGACCAGAGATGTGCTGAGCTCTGCTCTGCTCCGCTCTGCTCTGCTTTAATCCTAGTCCTATATGTGCTTAATGTTAATCACCAGGCTCGGTCCTTTAGAATTAAACAGAGCAGCTGCAGGGAGGTCGAGTTGATCCCTTATCAGTGTGGAAGCGTTTACATTGGGCTGCAGTTATCTGTCCGGTAGATGGCAGCCTATATTCAGTCTTTCCAAAGAGTTTAGCTACACTTTTATTTTTTTTAAAGAGCGAAGGAAATGCTCACAAAAGTTCAAAATACGCTCTTACAGTGTTGTTTACAAGTATCATTTTTTTTGATAGAATCGGGAAATATTTGATAACGACTCATCTTAACAGATGCTTTTGGTGGGAGCAGTGGTGTCTGGCATCAGCCACACGCGCAGCTGTTGGCAGAGGCTGCATGGCGTGGAGCACGACCCATCTCCCTTCCCTGGAAAATCAGTAGCTGTCCTTAAAGTGATCCTTCCCCGTGCACACCCACCCCACAACGGTACGTGTGGGCAGCTGTCAGCCCCAGCCCCACCGATGCCCGGGGATGGTGGTGTCTGTGGGACCATAACTGTGCAGCCAACGGCCCCGATGTGATGGGGGTGGCTGTGGGCTGTGCTCTCGTGTCCCCTGCTCCTTCCTCCAGCTTCAAGCAGAGGTGTGGAGCAGAGTACCAGCAGATGCTAGCAAAGGGCAGCCAATGCATTTAACATCTTTGTTCCTCATCCTCCTGCTGCTGCCGCGGGGCAGAGCACGGCTCTGGGCAGGAGGGCTTTCCACTGGCTGGAGATGGTGCGTATGCACGTGAAGCAGATCTGCAGGCACACCTGAACAAGCACGTACCATTCATCCCTGTATATAGGTGTGTGCAGGTATAGAGGTATGCATATGCCCCACCAAACACACACATTCCCATTCCTCTCTAGCCTGAGGTCCTCCTGGCTGGATCCTAGTGGCTCTGCACATGGAAGGATCCCGGAGCACAAGGTGTGCTCTGCCCACGTGCTGCTGCATGCCCAGCAGAAGAGGGTCCCGGGGCAGCGTCAGACCCCAGCGGTGCGGTGTGCCCCCAGGCAGCGAGGCTTTAGACACGAGGGCTGGCTGCTTGGAACAGTGAGCTGCACAGAGCCCTTCTCCCGGGGTGGGCAGTGGGCTGGGTGATGCTCTTCTCTGTCTCTTTTTCCCCAGGGGTCTCTTACAGACAGGGCAGCCCGGTGTGCCTGCTATGGGCTGCAGCTCCTGCTGGCAGCTGCTTGCAGCCCGTGAGCAGCGTGCAGTGCCCTGCACGGGCAGATCAGCCGGGCTCTCGCTGAACTCTGCTTGGGCAATCTCTCTCCTGTAGTAGGCATAAACAATCTTTCTTTCAGAGTCAGGCTTGTGCGTCTCATTCTCATTATTTTCTCCCCTCTAGCCCATTTTGGTTCAAGTTGCAGCCACAAGCAGCGGTGATAACATTCTCTTTCCATTGTTACCGCAGAGAGGGGATCTGCTCTAATTATTTCTTAAACTGAGGTTTTCTTCATTGAAGATGTTAAAATATCTGGATGAATGATGACGGATTCATACATCTTCTGGATGCTCCATTTTTGGGCCGGGCAGAGCTGCTCCTTCTGTCCCGGTCACTGCTGCCCTGGGACAGGTCCCGGTGCTGGGGCATGGGCAGAGGACATTTATCTTGTGACAGAATTAGGCTCTGTGTATGAATTTGGGTCCCGTTCAGCCTCAGCTGAGCTCATTTCCAACTTTTTGGTGAATTCCCTATTTATTTGGAGAGGAGAAAAATGAATCTTCTTGCTCTTGCATGACCAATGGGGCAGATCCTTCAGGGAAGGCATCTGCAAACACTTTCATGGAAGATATTTTTCCCTGAAAAAAAAAAAGAACAGTAAAAGGAATTGCAAATAGAAGTATTAATGGTGCTCTATTTCCCTAGCCCTGTCTTTAATAAAAGTCTAATGAAACTATGTCAAGGAGGGTGAGTAACTGTTAGATGTATAATTAAACCTTCCTGTGTAACGTGGGGCACCGCGAGATCAAATGGATGGAGACTTCCCCTCTGGATATATTGCACTGCTGAAAGCTGTCAATATTTTTTAACTAGACAGCCTGAAAGGATGTGTTTTTTTTTTTTTTTTTGCAAAGAATGGGAAAGCTGTAAGTCACCTAGCCGTTGGATATTAGGACTAAGAGAAAAAGGGAAGACTAGAGAGAAGCATTATTGGTTGCTTCGGGGCGAAGTGGCCGTGTCCCTGCTGTCTGGGTGTTTCTTCAGTGCTGTGATGGTGTTGCTGTCCTGAGCCCTTTGTTTACACCTTCAATGCCAACATTTTGTTCTGCACTGGTTTGTGGTTAATAGAAAAGTGAACCATGTTATTGATGGCACTTTGTAGGCAAAAAACGGACACTTGATTTCTCCCACCCTTAAGGAAAGGAGAATCGGGCACGAGGAGCCCTTCACAGCTGGGAAGGACGGGAGGCTCCAGGGGGGCTTCTGGGTGCTGCTCCCAGCAGGTCCCAGGCAGTGCAAAAGAGCAAAGCAGCTTTTAAAGTGCAGGGAAAAATAAATATTTTTAAAGGATTTCAGCATGGTTAACATAAAACATCTTGATTGATAAAAGTCTAATTGTTACAATCATTAAAAGACCACGATTCTCATTAAAAGGCTATTATCAGAAATGAAACGCTAAGACCAAATGGTATATACTAAACAGGAGCATACATACTTCGTGGAACATATTACACTGCAAAATAAGTTGTCATGTCGCCATGGTAATGACTTTTAAGTCACCCTTTTTGATGCCTTGATGCATTGCTCTGCATGTTGTAGTGTCAGGTCTCTGAACATGCTCAGTGCTCAGAAGTTCCAGCTGAGGATGAGTGCAACGGGGCAATCATGCACCTTGCTGGTCACCTGCATCTCTGGATACTGCTTACCAGCACAGGACGTGTCCTGAGGAGCTGGTGGTGTTCAGACAGAGGCTGGCAGGTGTTGAAGGTCCTCCTGCAGGGCAGGACAGGGCAGGACAGGGCAGGACAGTCCACTCCTGCCTGCCCAGGGCTGGCATGGCACTTCGGATGTAGCTGCAGAACCAAGTTATCTTCCTGACATCCCCTTGGCATTCAGTGATGTGATGCCTCGTGAGCTTAGCTTCCAGTATCAGCTTCTCTGCAGTTCCCAGCACAAGGCACTTAAGCTTTGAATGGACGTGCCTGGATCTCACAAACCACAGTTGTTTGTTGAAGACCTTGATTGCCTGTACTTCCAGATACCCCCTAATGAAGGAAGTCTTCAGAATATAATTCAGGCAATATTAGTCTTCTCATTTCGATTACACTCAAGGCTAGGTAGGCAGGAATAGTTTTATTGTAGACGATGGGGCTACTCCAGATTGCATTTCTGAGTGGGACGCCTGGCTGCAATACGTCCAAAGAAAGAAAGGGGTGGGGGAACTTCTGCATTACATTTGCACGCTTACATTTCATAATATCTTTATAGATATCCCCTTCCTCATTTGTTTCACACCCCTCTCTTTTTTGTTTTGAGTGTTGTCTAACGTTAGTGTCAAAGAGCTGATAGGTACGGGATGTCTGATGAGATCCAGCTGGGGTTGAAATCAGCTCTGTGTGAATAACGTAACTCACACCCCACACCTACCCCATGAGCACTGTGGGGCAAGCTCGCCCCTGACCCAGCCCTTAGGGCAGAGACAGGCTCTGGGAGGAGCCCAGCCATGGTCCAGGATCCCCTCTGGGGGACTGCACCTCGTGTTCGTGCTCCTGGCACAGGACAATGTGCTCCTCCAGGGCTGTCCCTGGAAACCCAGAGGGACAAATGCCACCCACAGCTGCCTGCTCTGCACCCACCTCTCTGTACTGCGTGGGCTGGGGCTGTTTACTCAGGATTAGCAGATCGAAGTCTCATAGAATGGAGAAGTGTTCTTCTTGAGTGCCTATGAAGGATGGGTTCAGGTGGGAGTTGAGCTGAGAGTGCAGAAAGCTTTTCAGTCCATTCTTGTTGCATTACCTTTTCTTCGGTTGCAGATTTTTCTGCAGCAGTAGGTGAGACAGCGTTATGCCACTGTGCTTGGAAGCAGCGGTGACGTGGTGCCTGCCTGCACCCAACCAGCACAAACCCCCTGCAGATGGGGCAACCCTGCAGGCATCTCATTACCTCCATCAGGAGCCTCGAGCGAGCTTCAAGGTGACACTGTAGTCGCTCAGAAATTACACAGCTGTGTTAGATAGTGACATTCTTGTCATCCTGACACAACGGTGACATTAGCATCTAATTATCTTGTAGTCAATTTAACATCAGTCACATCCTGTATATCACACATTGTACAACCTTGACTAACTGAATCTCCTGGGGGGCATTAGATAAGTTCAGATCACCAAGAATTCAGGAGACTGAGGAAGCTTCCAATAAAGTTGGTAAGCGTCGTAGGGCTGAACTTTGTTTTGAATGACAGGGAGCTGTGCTGCTGGGATGTCTGGATAACTGGGGTGCTCACAACGGTGCAAATGAATGGAAAGGGAAGTGAAAAGTTAGGACTTGGAAGACCTGATAGGCACATCATTACAGCCATCTGACTTCCAGAAGCTTCCCTGCATGCACAGACCTTGTTGCTGAGAAAGCAGCTGCAGCCTCGTCCACGTGGCAGAGAAAAGGGGGTGTGGGATGCAGCATGGAACACAGCTTTGCTTGGAGGAGGATCCTGGTGATTAGCCCAGTGCAATTATAGCCAACCTGACTCAAAAACATCCAGCTTTCTCCTATCAGAGCACCCCTGATTTCTTATTAGCTGCAGCTGCAGCCAGAATAGTCACGGCATTGTGCAAGATGGTGAAGCTTAGTTCATATGAACAGAGGATGGGGCGATGGTTGCTGTGATGGCTGAAGATGGGACCCTTGGTTCAGGCACCTGAGACACCGCTCAGGCTGGTCGGGAAGTAGGAGCAAACAGCCAGTGATGTGTTCCACAAAAACTCCCGTGTGAGCTAGATAAATGATCTGCATTAAATGGTTCGGCCAGTTATGCAATCCTTAAGACTCCAAATTCTGCACTGCTGCGAGACGTTCCTTGTCTCTAGGTGAATTTATTGAACAATGCTGAGCTCCCTGTAAGAGCATGCACGTCACTCTGAAACAGAAGTGCTATTATTAATAATAAGCACTCCTGAATTACAATGCTGATTTTCAGGGTTCTTGAAGGCTAGCCACCAGAATGTTTTCCTTTATTTAATTAGATAACAGTTGACATGTTTCAGAAATAATGTTTCTCCCTCAAGAACTATTTGTTGTAAATGTCAAGTTTTCTGTTTCTCAATTTACCCTTTTTTTCCCCACAAACCATTTCTGATTTTGATTGATCTTCGCTTGCTATTAATGTCTTCCTAGCTGTTTATTCAAAAACAAGGATTATGAATTGATATCTGAATCTAATGATACTTGTGTTAGCCTGCAACAGAAAACAAACAAATGGATGCCACCTTGCATCTGAGTATTATTGAAATGAGGATTTTTTTAATGGGTGGCCTGGTTTGGGGACAGCTTTATGCAGGTACCTTGTGTAGGTGACCACACTCAACTGCTGCCCTCTTGCTTACCACTTAGGGTCACTTCTGGTAATTACAGAACTTAGTTTTAATGACGTGGTTGCTAACAAATTGCACTGGCTACTGCGAGCAGTTGTCCTGACGTTGTAAGTCAGCTGCTTAGACAGTCACAAGGGAAATCTTATCGTTATTCACAGAGACAGAGAAACAAACATTAAATTTAATTGCACTACCAAGCACCAGAGTCATAATCTTTATATGACAGTTAATGCTTTCATTACTTATCAATTCACTTATTATGTTACTCTTTCAAACAGTTAAGCATCTAGGAAATAGGAGTAGATTTTTCTCTTTTACATATGTAAAGACGGAGATATGACAGAATATGATTGAATAAGCATACTGAATAATTTTATTTTATATGAATAGTTTTACTAACTCCTGATGTCATCTTTGCATATCTTATTGAATACATTTTCCTTTCAAATTTCACAGAAAATTTCCATCCATCTTACACAGGCCTTATTTCACCAGAACTTGCAGTACATCACTAGAATTAAGCAGATGCTAAAGCACATCTTTTTTTCAGAAGCCTTCTTGGCACATACCTGATTTGTGCAGCTGGGTTTCACAATATATCGACTCCTACTGGCACGATCAACACGTGCCTGAGTAATCCCATGTGTGCCAGTCGTGTCTCTGTGCGTCCTGGCTTGTGTCAGACATCGTGCAGCCAGCAGGAGCAGGGAGCGATCGTCCCCTGCGCTCAGCACCGGTGGGACTGCACCTCGAGTGCTGGGTTTGGTTTGGGGCCCCTCACTAGTGGAAGGACCTTGAGTTGCTCAGGCTTGTGCAGGGAAGAGCAACTAAGCTGGTGAAGAGCGTCTAGAAAACAAGTGTTATGAGGAATGGCGGAGGGAACTGGGGTTGTTCAGCCTGAAGAAGAGGGGGCTGAGGGGAGACCACATCACTCTCTGCAGCTACCTGAAAGGAGGTTGATCTCTTTTCTCAGTGATAGGTCTCAAGTTGTGCCAGGAGAGGCTTAGACTGGATATTAGGAAGAGTTTCTTCATGGAGATGGTGGTCAAGCATCAGGACAGGCTGCCCAGGGAAGTGGTGCAGCCCATGTCCCTGGAGACACTTAAGAGATGTGTGGATGTGGCACTAGGGGACGTGGTTTAATGATGGAACTCCATAGGAGAAGCTGATGGTTGGACTTGATGACCTCGAATGTCTTTTCCAACCTAAACGATTCTATGATTGTTTTCTTTGAACACATTTCATTTACGTGCCTGTTTAAATGCTTGGAAGAATCAGGTCTATAAGAGAATCAAACAGCAAAAAATCACACAAGTACATTTAAATTTTGATTCTACTTTAACGAGTTTCATTAAGAACTTTCATGACGTTGTTTTATGTAGAACCTACCTGTAGTGGTCATCCCAAAGCAGTTTCTGACACCCAGTTTGTTCAGTGACCAAACTCTGATAACAAAAACACAGCCAGTGGGTGATCTGCCCGTACAGACACCTGGGGTAGCTCGTGGAGTGCACGCGGAGGAGCTGCTACGTGCTCTTATCTGTGGGCCACGCTTTGCTGCAGTGCAGTTGAAGCAGTTGACTCTTACAGTCTCGCTTCTTGCTGAGTAAGTAACTCAAAGAGCGCGTGACAATTTCTGTTTGATATCTGTAGAGAAATTAGATTTGGTCATATTTTCTACTACCCTTGCAGATATGCATGGTTGATAGAGGCAAAAAAATAATCTTATTAATTTGTCTGCTTGGTGTAAGGAACACAGGTAACTGCTGAACCTCTCTGTTTCATGCTGGCATCAGAGGAGCTGTATCCATAATTTTGCCTTTAATTAAAACGGGGGATTGTTTTCTTTGTTCCCTGCCATGATATCAGAGATGTATCCAACAGCAGGCACAGTGTGTGCCAACTTTCTTCTGATTCAGTAATTCTTGCTATGCATCTTGTGTTAAGCTCTAAAACCAAAACTCTTCAGCAGTCTGAGGCTTTGGCTTATTTTAAAATGATTATACTGCTGGCAATAAAGCTTTCACATGGAGTAAGAAGGAGATGAACATTAAAATAGTCAGGGTAAGTGGCACAATAATTGAACCTGCTAACAAACCGGGGGAGAACCCTTTTTGTAATAATTTATTTGCTTTGCATAATACTTCAGTCTACATCAAACACTTTTTTTTCAGCGTGCTGTTGTTGTGTGTATACTCGATATGCCACGTTAATAAAGCACATAAAAATTGAGCAATCTGCAGGTTGTCCTCTTAATGCGCTGCCTTGCCGTTACCCAGAGCGCGCATAGAGAATGAAGAGCTCAATAATTCATAGGCTGTGCTTTGCGCTCGGCAGAGTTCCGGGAGCCAGGGCAATCCTGCCTTACACGTGCCGAAGTAAAACCTTAGGGAGGAGCAAACCTCACTAAACAAGAGGTGCCTGGAGCACCAGTTCTTGCTGTTTCCATCCGACAGCTCCCTGGTGTTATTCTCCGGGCCCCCCGGTCACCATTATGGTCGCCATCACTCTCCTCAAGGCCCGCAACCCGCTGGCAGCCATGATTCTGTCCACACGTCTGCCATGCTCCTGCTGATGCTTGGCAGGTGCTGAGCCGTCTACTCCTGACCCTAGCGAGCCCACCACGGGTGATGTTTCTCGAAGCAGGTCTGACAGTGGCTTGGGTTGCCCCTTGGCCCAAGGTGCCAGAACGTGGTCAGCATTGCCCTGTGCTGGTGCAGGGCCACCAGGGGGCAATGGCAGTCGCTGTCCCCATGGGCTGCCACTGCACAGCCTCTCCCAGGCCTGGTTTAGCTTCCCATGCATTATCTGGCCATGTGCACCAGCTCTCAGCACTGCTGTGTCACCGCTCCCACCCTCCCCATCGCTGCCTTCAGGCGCTGAGGAGCACAAACAACCTGATAAAATCATGCTCTGGGTTCAGGACCCAGTGTGCTTCTGTCACTTTTAATACAGCACCCAATTTACAATCTTCAGCATGTTTATGAAACAGTAAAACAGTAACAGATTACTGACTTCATTTATTTTGTTGCATAGTTTGTTCTGTAATTATCCAATGATGGTGGCTGCAAGGCCGGCTCCTGGGTTTCCTTTGTGCTTGTTGCAGGCGCAGTAAACGCTTCCAGCTTGAAACTTGTGTCCAGCCCTTCCCAGGGAAACGCAGGGCAATGGGGAGCTGTGTCCAGGCTGCTGTGTGTGAATTGCCCCTGGCTGAGGCTGCACTTGTGGGCGCGTGGGCTCCGGGTGCTCCGCCATGGGGGAGGCCATGGGGCCGGGAGAGGCTGTGGGCAGGGCCTGGGCCTGAGGAGAATCATAGAATCGTTGTGGTTCAAAAAGACCTCTCAGATCACCAAGTCCAATGCCAGCCCATCCCCACTGTGCCCACTGAGCCATGTCCCCAAGTGCCACATCTCCACGGCTCTGGGGGAGAAGGGCTGGGGGACGGCAGGCAGCCCCCGGGCAGGCCCTGCCCCACACCCTGGGCCTGGCGGCTGCTGGTGGAGGCAGCTCGAGCAGCCCTGGTGCCTGCCCAGTGGTCGGGACAGGCTGTTTGTCCAGGACAGCTGCTCACGAGCTCTTGGGGCATTAAGAACACTCATTCCCTCCAGCCAGGACCACAGCTCGTGTTATCTCTGTGTGATCACCCAGAATCCTGCCTGTGCCGGGATGTGTTCAGCTTCAAAAATTTAAATTATTCCTTAATTTGTTAGCACTACTGTGACAATTACAGCAGCAGAGATAGTGTGTTTTTTCCTACCACGATGGTGCTCAGTGTGTCCATGGCAGAATGACTTATCAGTGCTATACTTCGTGTATTGACTTTTAATCTTCGGGGTTTCAATGTGCCTCTTAATTGCACATAAGATTTATGAATGTAGTATTAAATTGCTTGTCTGGGAGTTTTTCCTTTAAATAACAAAATGTGAATTGCAAAAGCTTTTCTGAAGTTTACAAAATATGTGTCTATAGGTCTATCAGTTTCCTATGAACAGCCATCCAGCGTTGTGTTACCATCCATATGCTGGGTGGGGTAATGAGGGAAAACAGTCCAAATTAACACTAGCATGGGTTACTTAACTGTTGTAGGTGGAATGAATGTGTCTTGTCCTTTACTTTTTCGGTTCCTCTTTTGGGGAGCCCTGGGGTTTGCTTGCACGCCAGAGCCCGGAGCAGCTGTGTGCTCTGCAGCATCCCCTCCCACCAGCTCTGCACCTCCGCAGGTCAAAGGAAGGCTGCGAGCTGCCATAATATTCTTTGTACAAGAATTTAACTCAAGGCAATCAGGGGAGTTTTACTTCCGAATAATATTGCCCACAAAGCGTTATAATGAGGTTTAAGTGATCTGCTGTAGATTCACAGCTGTTGTTAATTTAGATCAGCTTTTGCTCGGTGCCTTCTTGAGGAGGAGCCCATGTACTTGGGAAGCGTTGCTCTCGTTTTGTCCGCGGAGAATTTGCTGCCATGAGGCTGGTGCCACTGCTTAGCATGGCTCTCAGCAATGTGTGTGTGTGGCTGCGGTGCCCATGTTCCCTTCTCTCCGGGCCTGGGTGCTTTGCAGGGGGGAGCTCATGGGAAGCATGGACACCAGGGAGGGTGGAGAAACCCAGCTGTCAGTCACACGCGAGGTGCATCAGAAAAAAGTCACCTGCCTTGCTTCTAAGTCATGGTTTTTTAACAAGGGCTGGGATTGGATTCTTCAGCAAAGTGCCATTCCAGGCTTAATCAGATTTGGCACCTGGCCGTGATTTAGCTCTAGTTTATAAGTGACACGAAAGGTTATGTGGTTAAATAGGTGCCTCATCCTGTGTATGGCCAATGATAACTGCGACTGTGAAAGAAAAATGCTCGCAACACCTGCATGAATCAGCAAATGGATGTGCTCTGCCCGTGCTAATACTGATTTTTTTCATCCCTTTTTGCAATTTCTGGCTAATGAATTTCTTGGCAGGAGTGCTTGCCAAAAAATGAGAATTTTTTGGTCAAATGTTGTAGAATTTTGATGGCACATAAAATGAGGGTTTGGATTCCAGAGTTTATTTGCTAGAACCCATTTCAAAGCTTCATCTTGCCAAGAAAAATATGAAACATTATCTGACTTGCTTGCAAACAGGCAGCAGACAATTATTTCTGGGAGGTATTAACGCAAGACTTAAAAAATAAAACGACATGAAAGAAAATCGTAGTCTCTCGGGAAAGGCCTTTGAATAGTTAGTTCTTATATTTTATTTTTATTTTATTTACCCAGCTTGCGATGCACGTTGTGACTTCTGAGAATGTCACAGCTGAACACTACTCAGGCGCTCGTGGAATTTCGGCAGCATCGAGGCTCGTGTCTTCCATGGCTGAGCGAGCAGAAGACAACGCGGTCAGTGCGTGTCCAGCGGGGACATACGGGCCGTTGGGTCCCTGTTTGTCTGCTCCCTCCCCAAAGGCACTGTCACTCCGCTGGCAGGGAGCAGCAGGAGCTTTTGGCTTCTGTCTCCTTGTCTAGCCCTTCTCTCAAAGCTCTGTGCAAAGAAGGCCGGTAGTGTTAGCCCCGCCACTTCCAGATGTGAACGATGCAGAAACATTGCTGGCAGCTGGAGGCACACGTTCAGGGGCTGGATGAACCTCTGTTGCGTTTGATGTCATCAGAGTTATTTTGATCTTAAGCTAATTTTTCATATTGTCAGACTCAATATCATCAGTGTCACCGCCACGCCTATCTGCGGCAAGGCCATCGCTGCTGCTGACACCGCGGTCATCTGTGTCACCGCTGATAATTTCAGTCTGACATCTGAAAGATTAATTTACTATGAAAATGACCCTCAGGAGACTGGTTCAGACGCAGGATGAATCATATTTGAAAAATTGGATGTCTCATTGTTTCAGAAGTTCTAATTAACTTTTTTGAACCATCAGAAGTCACGGATAGGGATGCACCGTGGCTGCCTGCTACATTCCAACGGGACGGCCCTGGGGAGCCAAATCCCCTGCTGCCATTGGGAGCTGGGCGGGCTGACCCCTGTGCTGTGCTGGAGCTGAACTGGAGCAACATATTTTCAAACCCATCTTTTTTCTGCATAGCTTAATCCAGTATCTGTGTGAATTTCCTTCAGCTCTTGTGAGGTGTGTCGGAGGCGGGGAGATGCAGCTCCTTGCACATGGAAGAAGTAGGAAGAGGAGCAAGAGGACACGCCACAACCAGCAGCGTGAGTCAATCCAGCAGTACGTCAAAGGAAGATAGGAGCTGATTTGTTTTCGTTTGCTTGGCTCCTGTTTGCCAGGTGAGGTCATGCTCCAGAGCACCGTTCCTTACACATTTTGACTCTGACGGACTTGGTGTGCTCAGGGTAGCCGTCAGCCAGGACTCCGTCTTCTTTTGACTAATCATTACCTGAGCAGCTGTAGTGGATTCTGAGTAAGGTCTCCAGAGCACTGATGAAACTGTTTAAAAAGAAAATAGAATAATAGCGACTATTTCCCACGCACTTTTGTCTCTGTTCTCTCGGGACCCAGGGGCAGGATCTCAGCTCGGTGCAATCTGAGCACGGTCTGACGGTGCCTTGGTGCGGGGCTGCCTGGGATTTGTCTGTTCTACGCTGCTGAGTTCAGCCTGTAAGACTTGAAGTTGCTTCTGCAAATCCTCTCAGCCTCTGTGAATTGCCATGTTTGTTGAGGTAAGACAATGACTGATAACAGTAATTCGTAGGCTCGGATGCCAAGGTGCTAGAAGCAGGCTGCTTTCATCAGGAGCCCTGTTTCTTGAGCAGGGCTCTGGGATGGACTTGTGCCCAGCCATCTAACTGCATCTTTTCTGCAAGGAGTTTGCTCTCTCCTCTGCTTCGCTGTGGTCCTGCTGCACAGCTGCAGTGCGTGCCTCAGGCTCCTGCCCTTCCTCACCTCTGTGCTAAGCAGCCGGGCACTGATGCCAGCGCTGTCAGCTGTACCTGCAGGCTCTGCTCTCCCTGCTGGGCCTGGGGCAGCGGTGTTCTTTTTTTTCCCCTTCATTTCATATGTAACAGCTCTGTCTTGAATGTATGTGGTTGAAAGCATCCTGATGGCTCTTGCTCAGAAACTTGGCACTGGTGAAGTGGGAGGACGGACAACTCGTGCATTAGATTTCATAGAACAGCTTTCTTTTGTGAAAAGAAAAGCACCCAAAAACCTACATCGACAAAAAGCTTTTGGTAACACGTGTCAAATCCATCTGCACATGTAAAACATGAATGGGAGGTGAAAACTGTTATTAAAATGTAAATGCAAAAATTCTGTAATAGATGGGGGATTCGAGTGACCTTGTTTCGGCCATAACCAGCCCCGCGATTCCCAATTTACGGGTCCATGTGCACAATAAATCCGTGCCGTTGGCGGAGGGCAGCTCTGGCTGACATTTGTGAGCTGCTGTGCACGGAGCCAGGCCCGCTCCAGCCCGGGCTGTGGGCTGGCAGCTACGGCCCACCGCTGCCCTTCCCATGTCACCTGCTTGCATGCACTAATGCAACTGCATTTTCCTTCCCTGACCATCTTCTGTGGAATTTTGTCTGAGCTTGTGTTTCAGGGATTTTTCCACTCCCTGAAAGCCATCATTGAAAAGGTTCTGTGCTCGTAAAGGTGCAGCTAGATGAAGGCTAGGATTTTCTCCAAGTGTAATTATTCTGGAAATGCACTTAACTCTTATTAATATCAGTATTTTTCATCTACTAGTGAGACCTGGTGCTATGATCTGGTGCTGGGTGTGTGCCTACGAGCACGTTCTGTGCCTGTAGCCCCCCAGAAGGCAGGCCTCTACCTCCTACCATGGCAGATGACAACGGTACGTTCCTAGCTGGGCAGCTGATCTCGCTGTGGCTTTCCAGCCTATTTCAGCTGCTGTCCTGCTCTGCTCGCTGCTGTCAGGGCTGGGGCACGTGGCAGGGATGTGGTGGTGGATGTATGAGAGCCCCATGTGAAGGAGGGAGCTGCTGTGTGCCCGGTGGGAAGGTCCTGGGCTGGGAGCCCCGCTCGTGCAGCTGCTTGCTGGGCTGTAGTGCTGCTGAAGGTCTGTGAGTTCGGGGCCCTTTAGATTTCTTTCTGCCAGAACAGCCGCTGTCCGTGGGGAGGGTGGGAGATGGTGCAGCAGAGATGCGAGCACTCGGAGCAAAGCCATTAGTGGGCAACGCAATAAGCCAGCAGCAAATGGAGACCTGCAGCCATTCGTCATGAACGGGATGCACGGGCAGACCTCTCTGCCGCTCTGTTACAGAGAAAAACAGCTCCATGACAACTTGTCTGTCAGTGTCAAGGAGACGCTCTAATTTACTGACGGCTGGAGAGAGCTGCCTCAGGGGGAAATAAAGATCATGGTTATCAGCGCGGGCGCTGGGCAGTGAGCGGAGCACGCTGTGCTGCATCCAGTGGCGCTGGGAGGGCCGAGCCCTGCCCGCTGCGTGCAGCACCGAGCGTGCCTTCCCCAGGAAGGGCTCTGGAGGTGTGCCCAGATGGTGTGCTGCACCCGCATCTCCAATGTCCCAATTAGCAGCTGAGCAGGCAGCGAGGATGGTTGCTGCACTTTCTCAGTGGGTCTAGTGGTGGGATTTTACTGCTTTCCTTTAGAATAAATGCCCTGGCTGCAGCCAGCTAGCTGGCGAGTGCAGACCCTGCACCTGTGTTGCTAGAGCCCTCCTGAGCAGCGAGCCTGCTGCCTTGCCACCCGCAGCCTGCCACGTGCCATGGGTGCTGCTGGGGCGGAGCAGGAAGGATCGCCTGGCGAAGGAGCAGCAGCAGTGCCCTCCCATGCAGCTCCCTGCCCCCAGCCCCAGTGCCCCGCTGTCCCCGGCTGTGCTGCTCGGCTCTGCTCCCTGCAAGAGGACGAGAGGACATGCCCACCTCCGTCCCCATTCCTCCTTGATAAAAGGCTGTTGAGGAGCTGTCAGAGGATGGGAACACACTTCAGAGCTGTTTTGGGCTGACGAGCGATGATAGTTGGTAGGGATGGGTGGGAGAAAATCCAGCCACAAAGGGAACCCAATTTTATTTATCATTAATTCTGACTTGCTTCAGCAGATGTTTGCTGGGAGCTGCTTTAACCTGCTTAATTTGTCTCTGTGTAATGGGAAGCAGATAGCCTCAATTAGGAGACTGATTAGCAAGTTCTTTAATGACTTTCAATAGTTTCAGTCATTATTGCTGATACAGGATGCTGGGTCCTGGGAGCTGGGATTTAAATAATACGTACTGCCTGAAACACGGCACGGTTGTTTGAGTACAGTGGATTAGCTGCTCGTCTGCTTCCCTGTTGGGACGTGGAAAGTTGCCAAACACTGGAGGCACGTGCTCCAACCAACAGGGCAGAAAGGGGCTCTGGAAGGCACGGAGGGGCCCACACACCTCACAGGCAGGGCAGCAGCATCCCTGGCCCTTCTTCAGCATTTCCCTCTGGGAGCACCAGGAGATGGATGTCAGGAGATCCCCGAGTGGAATTAAAGTAAAGCATTAACACCAACAAACTGATTGTTGTTTGTTTGTTTCCTGAAGCACACCTAGTCAAGAAGTTTGCTGTAGCAAACGTGAAGCAGCAAAACCCTGACGTTAAGAAGAGTGGTTCACGGGGCACAGCCTTCCAGGCAACTGGTAAGTACACACCTCCTGTTGTGTGACACCAATGTGACACTCAATGCTCACATTAGTGGGGCAAACAGCGTAACTCCGTGGCTGTCACATGTATTCTGCTTCCCAACCATTGCTGCCTGCGTCAATCCTATTGACCTCTTCTGTCTGGGACTGCCCGTAGCGTTGGCCAACAGCTTGGAGGCTTCCACAAAGGCATCAGTCAGGTCACGAGAAGCACCTGCCCCTAAAATACGTTTTGCTTTCCAGTCAGGCAGGCCCTGCCTGCCTTGGTATTAACAACATTGTGTGCAGAGAGGTATCAAGAGAAAATTTCCAAACCCCAACAGTTTCCAAACAGCTCAGGGATAAAGCACCGGCATTTTGGCATCTTGCAGTGCTGTTCTCTTGTTATTTCTTTCAGGAGCTGAGCGTGTGCACAGTGATGTGCAGACTGGTGGGGAGAAAAGGGTGCAAATAATTCGGGCCATGGCGGTGCCAATATGTCATGTTCCCTTGTTCAGATGAAGTGTATTTAAATACAGTGGCACCATGGCATTATCTCTGGGATGGAGCGGGCCATTGACTGGTTCTCCACCCATCCACAACTTGACTTTGGTTTCTCTGCCTGAGAAAGTAATGCATTACTGTTTCCTCCTCTTCCACACATGCTCATGCTCGGTCTAGAATAACTTTGTTGGTGGAAAACGTGCATCATTTCTAGGAGAGAGGATGACAGTCTGTGTCCTAGGAATGGTTGGGCTGGATGGTCGTAGTGGTCTTTCCAACCCTAATGATTCTGTGATCCTGTGAAATCTTTCAATCAAAAGCTGTGAGATGGGAGCACCATCATGCAAAGACATGCTGGTAAGCCTCAATTATCAGCCCGCTTCCTGGGGAATTTTACTGCCTCATCCTTCTCAATGTTTCCATGTGCTTATTTTTGTGTTTTTCTGAACAAGTCCTGGCAAGTACCAGGAAAGCTTTTGCCCCTTGCAGTGGAATAATGGAACTTTTTTTCCGTTGCACCATTTTACGACGGCATAAAATTTCATGACATTTATGAAAGTTTGTGTCATGAAGCAGGTGGCTTGTTAGCTTTTATTTTATTTTACTGGTCTCATTTGTACACGTATAATATTAAATCCTTGTCATAAATGGGTGAATTATGCTAAGATGCTGTCTGAGGCTGCTGCCTGAGGAACGTGATGGTGACTAAGCAAGCAGGTGCTTATCCAGGCTGGATTTTGGTGTGGCACCAAGATGCTCCCTGCACTCAGGAACTGCTGACCAGCAGCATTTTGTTGTCTTAGGCACATCCCAGTTTACACAATGTCAATAGTGTTTCCAGAAGCCAATGTGTGCTGTGAATTAAGGCAATAGAAGAGTGGATATAAAGCTGAACCAAGAGGAAAAAGCAGTCCTTACAGCAGCCATAAAGAAGTGTTGGTCTGTTTATTTGTACAGTCACTGAAAGGACATTGCCACAATTACATTTGAAGTGCTAAATAGATTGCGGCTGAAAATTGCATTTTAGGCAGCTGAGGCAAGTTTTTCCTGTTAAAAAAGTAAAAAAAAAAAGCAAACTCAGGAAAGAAGCTGTGGGAGACGGAGCCAATAAATCTGCAGAGCAGAAGGGTAGAGCGCAGTGCCCAAAATACCTCATCTGAGAATTATGGCGAACGATAGTTAAGCACTAATGAAACAAAGCTCTCGGTCTTTAGCTGTCCTCCCTTGAATTTAATGGTTCTCGCTGGACTACAAGATGAAGCCTTAATGAACTTTGTGTGTAGCTAAAAATTCGCTTCCGTGCTTTATTCTGCAGTCTCTCTGGGTCTCGTGCCGTGGCCGTGGGGGGACTGGTGGCACAGCCTCGTGACGGACCCAATGGAGAGGGCTCACGCTGTGGCCCCGAGCACAAAGCGCAGATTCTGCAATGGGGATGCTGGCAGAGCTGCAAACAAGGAATTACAGTAATCCCATCTAGATGTTATTAAATCATGTGCAACTGCTTTCAGAGCAGCAAGGGATGAGGCGAGATTTAATCCCGGCAATGTTTATAAGATAGCAAAAGGCTGTTGCGGTTGCATTTTAGTGTGTTGGGCTCTTACATCTCTTTTGACAAGCATAACTCCGAGACTTTTTGCAGATGTGTAATGTGGATATAGTAGACTATCTCTGGAAATGTGTTTTGAGTAAATAATTATTTTAAAGGATAAGAGAATGAAATTTTGGTTCATCCAGTTAAAGCTCTTTTTCCCCATAGCATCGTAAACAATCTCTTCTAATATAAAAGGGTCTGCCAGGAGATAAATATAGAGATACAGAGTAAGAAGTGGAGTGCCACACATTGACTGTCCCTCGGGGTGGTCTTGCTAAGAGGTGCTGCCGGTGTAGACAGGACAAGTTCTGATCAAAAGGTTTCTCTGCAATTGTTACATCAACACCTGGGATCGTTAGAGTGGGAAGGAGACCAAGAAGCATTGATTTCTTCTGCACGTTTTGAGTCTCCTTGTTTTGAGCCCTCAACATTGTGTGAATTTTCTGTTCCTTTGTTTCTCTGTAAGACCATCGCTGTCCTTTGTTGTTGAATGCCCTCATCCGATGGGCCAGAGTCTATGACAAGAGCTGAGAGCATTGGTGAGAGCTCTGCTGGGTTGGAGGCAGTGTTAGAATTCCATCTTCTTTTTTTTTTAAAAAAAAAAAAACAACTTTTTTTTTCTTTTTTCAGTAGGAAAATGGGAGGATAGAGCAATACAGTTAGTGAAGAGATCTGTTACGAATCGTGGGACAGGATGAAGGTGGAAGTTGCTTATCTAAAGATACCAAAGATGGTTGTTCAGAGTGGAGGCTGGGGGTTGGAAATATGTATGTACATAGTTAGCTCTCCAGAGGAAGAGAAAGAGCTCAATGGGCCGAGTCCTGCCCGGCCCTTTGGACCGAAATGGAAGTTCCTCCCCGTGGTGATGCTGTGAGGGCTGCGATGGAGCCCCGCAGCCAGACCAAGGTGAGAGCTGCATGCCAGGCCCAGCCAGGGAGGTCAACGCAAGGCTGGAACTGCACAGGTAGCAGGAGAGGAAAAAGGCGTAGCTGGTCGTTAAGACCAAGCAGTGTAATTGCTCTAAGACTCAGTATTTTGCTTAGGCCAGGTGACCAGGATTACTTGTAAGAACTGGATGGCAGCCTTGTAATTCAGCTTTGGTTTGCTCTGGCAAGAGTATGTATAGGAACACACAAGAGCTCTCCAAGCACGTGCATACTTCTGTGTATAGAATGGCACCAGAGAGACGGGGCACGTGTTTGTGCCCAGGTGTGAGGGAGCTAATTCCTGCCACGAGGCTGGGAGTCAGCAGCGCTTGGTCTGCTGTCTCGTGGCCTCCTCAGCCTCAGGCACGTGGGGAAAGGCTGTTGGAAATCTCTGTGGCAGTGCCTTAGCCTCCAGGAAGGATCCCTGGGTCTGGAGGAGGATGCTGTGAAAGGTCTGCATTTCCATGCTATTTTTGCCTGTTTATCTCGTCAGTGCCAGCCTATTTTGTGGGCAGCTTGTGCTTGTCTCAAGGTATTTGGATTTGATAATCTGATCAGTGCCAGTCCATTCTTGGCTTCTCTGTCCACCTGCTGACTCCCTTGTGTTACCCTTCTGGTGCTCCATCCATCTGTTAAGAATTTACTTACAAAATGCATTAAAATAAATCAGTGTGGTTTTATGTACAGAGGGATTCTGTTTCCAACATTTCAAAAATCCTAATGAATAACTGTGTCTGTTAGCATCATAAAGTCTTGTGTTTTATCATTAGTGATTTACAGGGAGCGCCACGATGCTCAGAAATCAGCCCCTTAACATTTGAATTTGGTGGCTTTCAGAATTCATTTTACACTTTAGTTTTGAGCAATTCAGGTTTTCAGACCACGGGTGGGTGTGCATCTGCTGAGCACTATTACCAAAGAGCTGTGTTCAGATACAGAGCGCAGCAACAGCTCCCCACAAATTGTTTCTTGTCTGTAAGGATCACAGCTGAGATATGGGCAGTGGGAACACGACGGATCCAGCTGTGGGCTGTGGATGTTTCCAGGTGTGTGGGTGGTCCAGGGTGACACGTGGGAGCTGCTGGCAGGGGCAGGGATGCTGTGCAGCCGCCATGCCCCCAGCAGTGCATGGTGGGGTGAGCCCAGGGACCCACGGGGCCATGCTGATGCTGAAGGGGCTGCTGGGCACAGCCCCGCGATATTGTTTTGTCTTCCTGTTGAATGTCTGTGAGCTGCACTTCATTTAAATGGAGCCTCCATCTGTAGGGTATCAGTAAATGCCATGATGTTATAGGAAAAGAAGGGCAGCTTGCCCAACGTGGGATTCAAATCTTTTAATGCCTTGTCCCGTATAGAGAGTAATGTGATATAAAAGGATTGTAATGCATGCAGCAAAGGCAGATTCAGCAAGACCTGAAGAAAGCCCAGAGGACAGCAGAGAACCAACCTATAATATAGGTCAGTGTTTTCGTCTGTGGTGCAAGTTCCTTTTGTCTAATTAATCCATATCTACCAGTATGTTAATGAGAGGGAGACAGAGAAAGCTCATTGCCACCGAAAAGTCCCCAGGGCTGAAAGAAAACAATCTCAGCTTGCGGCTAATTATTTTTTGCTTAAAATTTATTACTCTGAAAGATAAGCAAACATGGTGTTTATTTGACCCGTGCCCCTTGTAGCAGACTCTCTTTCCAAATGCTGCTCTTTAAAGCAGCAATTAAAATGACAGAACAAGAGAGGGAAGTGCTGCTGGAACCGCAGCAGTACAGCCGTGGAGGGACGGGATGAGCAGAGCATGGAGCTGCAGCAGCCACCCACGAGGATGCTCGCTGTCCCCCAGCCATTCCCGGCCCAGATTGTGCTTCTCGCCCTCATGCCTCTCCCCTCAGCTCTCCTGACGTTTTCCTCCCTGAGGCTCCAAGGCAGGAGGCTGACCTCAGCCTTTGTGCACGGGGTGCCCACGTCCCAGGAATGAGGGATGCTTGCGGCTCCCTCGGGCGGTGCCGGTGCCGGTGCTGTCCTGGTAGGGATGCCCAGAGCAGCATGGATGGCTGCTGCCTCCTCCTCCACCTCGGTGAGCAGGGAAGCTATCGGGAGATCTGATTTATGCAAGAGTCTGTAATAAACTCGTGACAGATATTTCTGTAGCTAATGGGAATGTAAAAATTCAGATAATGTATGTTAATCCTGATAAGAAATATCTCTGATAAGAACAACCCCCTTGCCGATAAATAGGAGAACTCAGCTCTGGCTGCTGTAGTAAATCTGCTGCTCGCTGCCAGCGTGAAGCTTCCCTGCAGGATGATGTTGTGAAACAGAGGTGGACTGCCAAGACGGAAAGAGCCCTCCACCTGCTGCTCCCAAAGCCATGAGGTTGGTTGCACCTCTGTGCAGTGACTTAAATTAACCTCAGGTGAGGCAAAAAAGGGCCTTTCTGGTTTGCATTGTGTCGCATCTTTGTGAAACAAACGAGGGAATAGGCTGCCCAGCCCTCAGCAGTGGCAGCGTTAGGTGCTGCACGCAGCTGCGACTGCCAGAGAGGGAATGGAGCCCAATGGGTCAGCACCAGGGCTGGGATCGTTTGGTGCTGCTTCAGAAACACACAGCTTTCCTCCTTCCTTCCTTCCTAATGGCTTCATAACTGATTCATAATCTCAGTCTGAAGGAGGTTAAGACGCAGCTGAGAATGTTGCTCAGTCGCTTGTTTTGTGGTATTTCTACCAGCCTTAAAGAAAGTCTCGCTGACTCACACAGGCGGGGGTTTATACGTCCTATGGCAGAGGATACGCGTCCCGATGTGCATGTTGTTTATCACATAGAGATGGAATTAATCACAGGAGTATCAGACCTCTTAAACACACACTAAATTTAACTTTAAAGCAATGCTAATTCAGGAGAAAAAAACAGTACGCATCATCTGTCGTCGGTTTGATAGTCTGTGATATGTGTAACCAATTGTTCTTATTTACATTAATTTGCATTGTGAGAAGCAATTTTACAGTTTCAGTCAGGCTTAATAGGCAATTTGCAGCTCACTGCCTAATGGCGTAGTTACTTAAGCCTGCCCCCAGGGTGCTTTCCAGACCCGATATGAGACGAAACCTTTTAAATGTTCAATTGAACATCTCAAAAAGTCAAAAAGTCTTCAGTTGCTAGACCCGGTTCATACTCCCCTTGTCATATTTGATCTTATTGCCACAGGTGCCCTTTGATTCGGATATGTTTTGCCCTAGACTGCAGAAATGGTGATTGGATTCTACAAAGCATCGCAGCACGAGCGGTCCCCCCGCCCCGGAGGCACTTTGCTGGGGGAGGAAGGTGAAGGTAGGGGTGTCCCGATGAGCCCTGCGCTGGGGCACTGGCATTTCACCTGCTCCTAATGACCGACTTGTCACCAAGGCGTGTCAAATCTTAGTGACACATTTCCTCATGTATGAAGGCATGAACCATCTCCTGGAGGTGTGAAAGACACAAATCTTGAAAGAAAACTGAACGAAACTCCTTAATTCATGATTTTGTTTTGGGGCGAATCTATTGGGGACAAACTGAGAAATGAAATATCGTGCATCTGGGTGATGCCGCAGAGGCCATTGTGATTTCTGGCAACCCTGAAGCACTGAGAAAAGTTCTTTGCCCCATTGAGTTACGTTGAGAGCTCGTCATCCTTCTGACAGCGTGTTTGGTCACTGGAGAGGCTCCTTGGGGGAGCCCATAAGCAGTCCTGGAGGGAAGGTCACTGCCCCCGAGTGATGCAGGAGAGGGAGGAAGCAGCAAAGATGCCTAAAGATGGGGTCCCATGTCTTAACTCCTTGCTCTGGTTACGTGCCACAGGTCACAGAGTGTTTTAAGTTAAATTTCATATGACGAGTGCAGTGTCCGTCAGACTGAAGCAGGTTGCTGATGGCGGGTGGGCTGAGCAGTGGCCGTGGTTACAGCTCTGGCCTTTGTGTCTGATGTGCCACGTGGAAGCGTCAAGTGGGAGTGACTTCTGTGAGAATTACACAAAATATGTTCTGTTGTTTTGCTATCATCATGATTAATGAAGGCAACAGAGAGTGGGTGTGCTCATTTACATGAAGTTGTAGACATGTTGGAGATCAAGATGAATGGCGGTCTCTCTTATTGGAGTTTGACAGCAATCCCTTTTCACATTCAGCAGTGTTCATTTCCAGCACGCTTCCAGATGTTGAAATACTTGTCTAACCCATGCTGATATCACATAAATATATATGCATTTTGCTGCAGATTGTGAAAATGTGAGAACGTTATTTGACTGTTGTCTTCCCTAACGCGATAAAGCAAATACAAGGCTTGCTAAGTGCCATTTTCTAGAGAAGAAGAAGTACTGTGCCACGCCGAAGCGATGGAATACCCCCGTTCTTCTGCTGTGGGAGCCTGCTTTATTTCTGCAAGAGGGTTTTGCTTCAAAAGGTGTCGCAATTCACTTCACAGTAGTGTGCAAGCGATTCCAGAAAGCTGCTGGAGCCGTGTGCTGCTTGGCATATCTTGCCTTTGCAGCATTGTGCACAGTGTGGAAAGATAGTCAAGGAAAGTTATGTATCAAATCACCCCATGTCATAATGCAAATAGTCCCTTATCTACAACGAGCTCAAAGTATTCGAGGCTGTGAATATCCCAGACAGTTTAGCAAAAATTTGCTAAAAAGAAATTACGCTTTTTTTATATTTTTTCAACTGTATCTGGCTAGTTTGAGGCCAGCTGAGTTCTGCGATGCACGGAGGTGGTGTGAAGTAGCCTAGGCAATCTGGTTCTGTCTATATTTGTGCCTCAGAATACATGCCATCTAACCTATTTTCAGTTCCAAACCTTTTCTTAAGATAGCATTTGCTGTTTTCTCATCCGTTCTTCCTCTGAACCTATGAAGAGGTCCGTACAGAGGGACACAGGCCACGTCTGAGGTTTGGTTTGCTCCCCACTCCAGGGCATTCTCTGCTGCTGACCTCTCATTTTAGCAGAATTATCTTTTGGAACTGCCATCCAGTTCTCGTCCTACCTCCTGGATACCCAGCTCCTCCGTAGGTCGGTTGGGCTTTGTCTTTCAAAGTCTGCGTTCTCCAAAGTGGAGACGTGACATTTAGGAAAGAAATCATGGTAATGGAGGATTTTTGGATTATTTGAGTTCTTTTACCTTTAAATTAATGAATGAGAAAGACAATTTCTAGTTTGCTGCCGCACAGTCCAGACACAAAATTGGATTTTGTTGCTGCTTATTAATGTTCAAAACCCAGGAACCTTTAGATGTAAGGCTGCACTTTACAAGCAGCGTTGCTGTGCAGTTGTGAGGATGACGCCCTGCACCTAGCCCTTCTGGTAATGGACACTGGTTGCCTCATCTTGCATTGATTTTTGCGAGAGAGCTTTTATGAGCTGAGCTGCGTACCCTCCAGGTTGGTGCTGAACACCAAGAATACTCATTAAAGCGTAGAGAAGAACTCAGCAAAGATATTAATCCATTAATCACTGGCACGTACAGTGACCTTCATGGCTGTGTCTCAGCGTCGCAGCCAGGTGGCAGGCAGGACAGCGTGCCCTCCGACGCTGGGGAAAGGAGTCCCAAGGGCAGCACTGTGAGCACACCAGGAGATCACTCCCAATGCATGCACCATGGCCAAGGCACCAGCTGTGGGCACTGGGGACAGGGCTGCCACCACATCCTGGGATACCGAAATTAACTCCAACACAGATTGCTCACGACTAATTTGCACGGACTGTCTCGTGTCCAGAGCCCTTTTCGGCGGCTGAGAGTGATCATCAAGGCAAACTGCAAATCAAATGAGCAGACATGTTGTGTTTAAACGACTGTGCCAGCATTTTAAACTGTGATTACAGCAAAGAATATGGCAGAACATATTTCTTTAAGAGGAATTATGTACAAAAGCATGAAACCTTTTCTGCAGCTATTCCGATAACAGAGTGCAAAGACTGTCTGAAAAAACAAGACAACTCCAGACGACTCTAGAGTCTAATTTGCCCATACTTTGTTTTCTTCCACCAAATCTCTGCTAGACTTTTGGGAGGAAAAAAAAAAAAGAAAAAAAAGAAAAAAGAAGGTGGCTATCAGCTTTATTTGCAAGTTTTCGGTGACTGCCTTCAGAACAGCTGCATGCAAGCAGCTTGTCTGGAGATTTTCAGTTAACTGCCGGGGAGGCTGCTCTATGACAAACATATGATTAATGATTGCCTTTGCATGTCTCTTATAAATTAGATGCTCTGTCACTAAATAAATACATAAATAAATGGGCTGGATGTAAAAGAACATGTTTTTCACCAAAAATGACATTCTCAGTTGTAAATTTTAACAGATGTCATGAAACCAAAGATACTATAATCTATTACAAAGAGCCTCTGAAATTCTATTTTAATTAGCTCACAAAGCCACCGGGACTCTCGGAGAGGAAAAGAAGCACCCAGTGTTCCTCAGGAATCGCTTGAGTGCGGTCACCAGGACGCAGTGGGCATGGCTTAGGGATAAAAGCACAGAAGTGGTGAAATTGAGAGCAGCCAGTGCTGCAGGAACACTTGGCTGATATTTAGCAAAGCAAGCCTGGCACGGAATGCAACTGTGAAAAAACGTGCCACTCCCTGAAAAAATCCTTGTTCCAAGACAAAAAGGGGAAAGGCTCTGAAGCCAACATTTGAAGAAGTTGAGCCTTCAGAAGCAGAGAGTGGTACCCCCAGGGTCAAAGCACGTTCGGGAGCAGACGATGGATCACTCTGTGTTCCCTGGAGGCTCTCGTGTCCATCAGTGTCAGTGGTGTTTGCCCCAGGGCGGTGTGGGGCTGCCAGGGCTGCTGCCCAGCTGTGCTTTGGTGTCTCCCAGCAGCAGCATCCTCCTGGACTGAAGCCCCAGCACATCAGCCTGCAGCACCCAGACAGGGCTGCTCACCTCCTGCTACACCGGAGCACTGCAGCTGAACAAAGACGTCACCGTGACCTGTGCTTCTGGTGGCAGTGACACTGGGAACACCAAGCATGCCCTGCTGGGGCCTGCACCCAGCTGGCCAGAGCCAGCTCTGCCCTCCTCCCAGCTGCCCCCATAGGGCTCACTGTCCCCACAGCCATTGGGCAGAGCTCAGCACTGACCACTGGTACCATGGCATGGTGCCGCTCGCTGTCCAAGTGTCCCTGCAGACACCGCGTGGCTTTTCTCTTCTGGAAACCTCTGAACGAACGGGAGGAGGCTGAGACCATCGTGGATTTGTCTCTATGTTATATGGGCTATAGATGGAGTTCCTGCTTGCTTTAGAACATCTCTCCTTCTCATGACTGAAGGTAACCATATGCTGCGTTTCCATAGCATGTGTTCCAGGGAGATTTCCATCCCCGAGCAGATGGGCGTGCTCCAGCACGGCGGAGCTGCGTCTCCGCAGCATCGCTACGAGCCCTGGTGTGTAACCACGCAATCGATGGCGGTTCACGTTTGTGTATGATAAGCGTGATTTAAATAGGTTTGCGATTCCCCTAATTAATATAAATTCTAATTAATCTCTCTTCTGAAATCCCATTTGCATGCCCATTGCTCTCTGGCTTTCCAGCTCCATTTCGTCACTCCTTGGCTGTCCCAATGCCATCTTCTGTGGTGTCACCGCTGCCATGTGATGGAGCCTCCTCCCCTGAGCCGTTGTTACAGACCCACATGTGCTGGGCTCACACGAGGCAGCAGCACAGTGCCAACCAAACCCTGCTCCACGCAGCTCTGAAATGGCAGCTGCCAAGCAGTGGGGGCTTCAAATGGTTTGTGAAGAGCTTTGCGATGACTTAGAGACTTGCGTAATGGAAATGATGGACCAAATAAATCAGGGCTATGAATAAATGAATGACTGGTGGACTCGAGTTTTAAATGCAAAAAAAGAATCGAGTTCTCTCTGTCCTAAACATGTGATTTCAAAAGCTCTGTTCAGAGATTTATCTAAAGGCCATGGGTTTGGTTATGTCTGCAACAATCTGATTCTCAGTGCAAAGTTTTGAGGAGAAACAGTTATTTTAGGGTCCTAAGAGAGCAACCTGAATTACCAGTATGAAGGAAGCTAGTGGCACCCTCCATCAGATGTGGATGTGGGCTCCCAGCTGGAACAGAAGCCCCAGAGGGCTGCCAGTGGATGATCCCAGCTGCTCCGATAAGCTGGGGCACTGCCGCCAGAGCAATGGGTGCCTCTGATTTAACGCCAGCTTAGCCCAGATCAGGATCAGACTGCACGCTTCCAGCCGCCGAAGGCAGCCTGATAAAGTTAGCAAGAACAACTTGTTTGTAAAAATGTCTTTTGATAGCTTAGCAAAAGCCAGATTTAAATGCAAAGATGAAGACTTTGAGCCACGTTCTCTCTGTTGGTGTAAATGGGCATTGCTACGCTGAAGGAAATGGAAGCGCTCCCCATTGACACCCCCAGAAGGTCTGGCAGACTCCCATTTCCTTAACGTTGTAACGAGGGACTCTTCGTGGGTATGGAACTAGTTCAGTACAAACCTTAGTTTTCATTTCTCTGCCTGCCTCACTCCGATCTGTATAGCAAACAGGGCATTATTCTGTTGCAGTTGTTTTAAAAATTGTCTTGCAATACACTTCAATCAAATCTCCCTACAAAATAACTTTTTTTTTTAATTACATTTTGGTTTTCAGATTGATGTCCTTGTCGTAGTGCATCTTCATTCTGATCTCCACTAAACGCTTGGTATTGTGGCTTACACAGAATTTTTAATGGACAGAATCCTAAGATAAAGGTTGCAACTGCCAGTAATTGGACTCACCAGCGTGCGATGCGGGGAGCAGCAACCTCTGCAGTAATCAAAGGTGCAGGCAGGAATTGAAGCAAAGCTTTGTTTTCCCAGAGAAACAGAGGGAGCTGCCCCTGAGCTTGCTCTGCGTTATTGCAAACAGCTTCACGGCAAAGGTCCATTATTTCTGGCCTTTCTGCCCACATTACAGTGCAGCCATTGCCATTTGGGGCAGTTTAAGGTACATCAAGCCTTTCTGTAATAGTCAACAAACCATTCCAGCATCACCATTAGCTGTCTGCAGCTGTTAGGGAATGGAGGGGAACACTTCAGGGCGATTCTGAGCAAGAGATCCTTCCTCATCATTTTCTCTTCCAGTAGTTTGATGTCAAGCATGGATTTCATGCATTGTTGTACTGAGCATGATAATTAGGTACATTTCTCAAGTTTTTCTTGCTATCTTCCAGGAACCCAAAAAAGAGTGTCTTTATTTGAGCCTGTAATTTCTTGGTGTAACGACTGAGAGTATAAGGAACTGAACATAACTCACAACTAAGCCTTTTTGATCTTTCTTTGAAAAAATCTCCTGTTTTTAAGGTTACCTGCTACGTGTTTTGCTGTATCCAACAAACATAATTTGAGTTTAAGTTAACCTGCAGTTTAGGTCAAAAGGAGGAACAGCAAAATTAGAAGAGTTTGACCAGCAAGAAATAATTGTGAGTTTCTTACAAAGCAGATGAAAGAAAGCAAGAGCTACAGCTGTGGAGTCAGGCAGTGGAGGCTTTAAGGGGCTTTGGAAGCTGTGAACCTCACATGTTCAAAGGCTGCTGGGCCGTCAGGGGAAGCCCCACATCGTTCCTGCAGCTCTCACAGGCTTGCCATGCGTGAGGAGCTGTCCTGCCCATCCCACCTACTTTTAGGGCAGTCCCAGCTCTCCACCCCACTAAATGTCTGCTGGAAAACCCAGTTCTCGTTTTGAACTCTGTTTCCATGGCGCGATGCTGCTGTATATCAGAGCAGCAGCAAAACAATTTGGCAGCGGTGCTGGCATTGGACAGCACTGCTGGGGTCAGAGCCCTCACTCCAAGCCCAGTTGCGTGCAGATGCCCCAGGACAGCACTGGCACATGGCAGCACCACATTGCCACGCACCCAGCACAGGGAGGAGCAGGGGTGCAAGGCACAGGGCTGCCAGCCACGTGCTCCCTCCTCTGACCCAGCTGGGTCTCCCCATTGCTCTGCATTTCAGTGCTCATGTTACCGTGAAGTGGATATTGCAGTTACTGCCCCTGTCTAACAGGAGATTTTGTAAATGACCTCATGAACAAATTTTATTTTTAATGTTTTCTCTGTACTGTTAGGAAGCATGCTGCTTACTGATGATTACATTTTCTAACTGAGTGCATTTTCTTCTCAGCTTTTAAGTAAAATGCCTGGAAAAAATGTGCTTCTATAGCCTTCAGGAGAAATAACGGGGAAGTTCCTCCCTCCCAGCTCAGGACAGCTCTCAGAAACCAGCAAGGTTTTAGCACTGGATTTATCTCAGCAGTGCATGGGCATTCAAAGCTTCCTTAGTTGTTTGTACTTACAAGGACTGTTTCTAACGCAACTCCAGAGCACACAAAGTAAATATGTTTGCCTTGGCGGATGGATTGAGGAAAACCTACTTCGTTCAATCATTAGGTCAAGCCAAATAAATTTCTGCCTTCTTCAAAGAAAATCACTCGTGAATGTCTAGGCTGAAGTGATTTTAACTTCCTTGACATTGAAGGTTCAGTTACATCAAACAATAATGAACAGCTGAAAGATGTAATTTTGGTTATAAAAGGAGTTCAACACCTACGCATTCAAAGACAAAATAATTCTTGCTACTCACTGCACCGTAATATCTAAATATTTACAGCATTAACTACCAGAAAGGCTTGTTTTTAGAGGAAGCCAATGGCTCTGAAGTGCAGTCCTCGCTCAGTCTGCAACAACGTTGTGTTTCAGGGGAAAAGCTGTGTTGGCCACGCTCTTCATCACATTACGGATTAGTAAATGGCAGTAAATGGAGCCCTGGCAGTGGGAAGGCTGCTGCTGGGCCTTTGGAGGTGAAAGAGCTATTTTGTGTCTTATTTGGAGAATTCTCCGTATTTATTGGTGTGTACTATTCAGTGGCCTGGGCAACAGGCATCTGAAGAAAGTATTGCTTAAAGAAAATAGCCATGGTTTGGGTTGGAAATAACTAAAACAGCAGTTCTGCGAACCAATGGCTGTGTTCTCAGGCATCTGAAATGTGTCTGTGAAATGCAAAGCAATTTTTTCTAATTCCAAAATCCCGGTTTGTGAGGGTGCTAAGTCATCCTCCAGCTTATCACAATAGTCTCTTGGCAACTGCAGATGCTTATCTTGAAAGATTCGTTTTTACAACAGATTGAATTCCCAGAAAAGAGACCAAACATAAAGATGTTAGGAACCAAAGTGAGAATCCAAAAGGGTTTTCAGTTTGACTTGGTTAAGCACCCAAATGTTTGGATATTGATTTGAAACTTACTCAAGCTGCTTAAATCTAGAAAATTGGTAATAGGCTCTATCCTTCCTGCTCGGTGACGGAAAGTCTTGGCACATACAGTCCCAAATCGCATTGACCTTTTTTGCTGCCAAATTCTATTGCATTTTCATTTCTAATTTACCGTCCAATCCAGCCCTAAGGTCTCTAGCTTTTACTACTTTTCTGGCTTTCCATTTCCTATTCAATATGTGCTTTCCCCTCTTGCTTAATAGTTTTCATTTATTTCCAATTGAGTCTCATCTGATTACCAAAAAATTTAGGGACTGATATATGAGATCAGGCCAGTGATCCATCTGTGTTGTTATTCTTTCTTCCACACTTCACCAGGTTCAGATGCTTCAGGAGGGATAGGAAAACCACAGAAACTGATAATCGTGGAAACCTTTGTCCATAGGTAAAATACATCGTGCCTTTCTTTGCTACCTTAAAAGGATTTGTATCCTCTTCCATAATACCCCATTGAAAAAGCAGCATTTTGTCACAGCACCCGTATACACATCTGTATTTTCCCGATTTCTTATATTTTCAGTCTCAATAATATCAATTGGCAATGAGTTTCACAGCTTTCTTTTGGTATTTTGGTTATTACTGCCTACATTTGTGTTTCCTCTATGACATGAGTATTTCACTCCTTTGCTGGTTTGCTGATTTTCCAAGATAACACCACTTATGATTGCCATTAATACGCTAAATATCACCTCCCTTAGAGCAGCAAGAAAGGCACTGCATAAAATGAATTACAATAACCATCTTCCCTCCACTTTTTAAAAGTATATTGCTGAACTTTTCTCTGAAATCTGTGGCTGGAATTACTGACCTCTTCCTTATGGGCAGCTCTTTCGCATTGCCATCTTCTGGTAAGCAGCTGGCTGGGAAAGGGAAGGTGTCTGCGCATTTCTCTTTGATACCTCTGAATATTCCTGATGCCATTTCTTCCATTCCTGATGATCGCACCACTTATCTGAAAATGACAGAATGGAGATATCACATCCCAGGTAAAGTAAAAAATGGTCAAAGCTGTGCCACTAGGACAGACCCACTGCCTGTCCTCACCTGGTGCTGGCCCTGCTTCACCGCTTTCCTTTGGCACCCAGGGATTGCCAGCCATGCTGGACTGGTGGGACCTTGGCAAATCTTCCCAGCACCACTCCCCGTCTTTTCCTCAGCTTTCTTTCTCCGTATCAGATGCTTTTGATCTGTGCTTGGGATTTATTGGTTTAATCAATGTAATCTCTGCAGCATCATCCGTGCTAACCGAAGTAATTCCTAACAATGCTTTGTTGATCCCTGTGATTGCTGAATGAGAGTGAAGCCACACGGCAGCATATGGCAGCATTTCTTATCTGCAATGGCTGAGTTCAGCATTTCAGAGGTTTTTTTATTCCATTTTCTTTTAATCAGAATTGCCTGTTTGCTTAGAGATCAGGCCATTTTTACGTGCTTCCTCTTTGATAAAACAATGCTTTTAGATGTTCTGTAAAATCCTGCTTTGTTCCCATAGACTTCTGCAGAAACAAACTTGATTTACAAAATTACAGGGCATTGCTACAGTGAAATGCCCAGAGAGAGTGCAGCACACATGCTCTGTTTGTTGAGGCATGAAAATTGCTGATTAGTTTTATCAGTTTGCAGAGAGAGCAGTGCCTTTAAAATAAGTGTATGGCTAGACTAAGGCAGGACTCTTCCCAGTGGTGGCAACGGTGTGGTTTCAAGCCCTATGTGGTTACACCAACATGACATCATGTTGTAATGCTTCCTTATGCACAAACAGCGAGCACACAGAGTTGCTATGATAATCCTGCCTGCTAAGGACGAGCTGAAGCAGTTTGCATTCCAGTGCCTAGTATTTATGGAAGGTTTTTATAATACAGACTCAGCAGTTTGCACACTTCGGTGAATTCATTTAGGGTAATTAGTGTAACACCAGGCTGTTAAACAGGCAAATCTGTTTCAGCCGTTCTCTTTCAAGTATATCAAACTTTAAACATCTAAAATATAAGCATCGATGTTGTTTAGATTATTTATTCTATTTCCCATCTTCACTGGAATGACCTTGAGCAGCTTTTGGCAGCTGCAGTCATTGCTGGGCTGGAGGCAGAGCCCTGCCTGCTGCTGCTGAGCTGCTCCAGGAGCCAGGGATGCACTCTGCACTGCTGCTGCTTGCCATGGGGCCAGGAGGGCACACAGGGACTGGGTCTGTGGGCTCCTGCCCTCCATTTGGTTTACTGTTCACTGCAAAACAGAGGAACCATCCACATATTTTTAATGCTCTTTTTCTTTTCTCCCGGAACAGGCTGATTTTATTCTACATATCTTCTTTGGGATGTGCAGAAGGCCCCACAATGCTATCTGGAGACATTGTGTGCCGGAAATTGCCTCGAGAGAATTTTCTTTCATGCTTTATCCTGAACTGCTTATATGGCTCTTCAGCACTCTTCCAACAATTATTAAAGGAAGCTTGTGCTCATGTGGCGTCCTGTGAATGTGACTTGATGAACAGACCTACCGGAAAATGTGCTGGGGTACAGCAGATTGCTGCTCTGGAGAAAGTCCAGGCGGCGTGGGAGTGCCATCTCGCCTTGTCTTCCATAGAAAAACTGTGGTTGCTCAGACATAGATTAACCCTACAATTCTGGCCTCCCCTATTTGCACTTTACTCATTTGAAATCATACTCAGACGTTACAAGGGGATTTCTTTGTTACTTCCGGTTTATGTTCTCTGTGCATTGTTTTTTATTTTTTCCCCCCTCAGAAATAATTTTCAGCCTTGTTCACACAAAATAGCGACAGGAACACAGCTCTCCTACCTGCTCACACACACTCATAGGGATGTTCTGGTCAGATGTAACACACAATGGGAATTCTCAGCTGGAAACTTCAAGCAGCACCCCAGGGCTGAGAGGTGTTGGAAGCAGCACAGGGGCAGGTGGCTTAGCAGACAGCTCCCATCTGCAGAGCTGGTGCTGCCACCTCACGCTGCTGAACCTTGCTGGAGATCTCCAGAACAGCATTACCCACACTCATTAACTACCCCAGCTTTCACAGGAAGGTAATGTAGGGCAGCTGAGCAGCCAATTTAATCTCCACTGTAACCCAGCCCAGGTGGTTGTGTTCTCCTCCATCAGCAGCTGGCACAGCTCCGTGTTCCTGGTTACAGTGGTATTTAGGGGATGACCTGAGCAACCAGCAGTGCCTGTTCAGCCTGTTGGAATGTGGCTGCTTTTCCCCTGGTGTGTGTTTGAGGTTCAGGTGCCATGAAGTGATACTGGGGCATTTTGTCGGTGTATTAGTTTTTTGAATCACACAAACTGAAAATGTGCTGATGTCCTCCTGTGCGTGCACTGAAGTTGTGTGGGGCAGCTCTGAGGGTCCCTTGGTGGTGGTTGGAGAATATTCTTCACTATGATCATCTTCATTACTGTGTTGCTGTCAGGGTACTACCTGCTGCCTCCCTCCAGCCACCACAAACTCTCTGTGTTCCTCTGTGTGTGACATTGGCAAGGCCAGCACTTCTTCACGCACCTTCAGCAACTTCATTGTCTTCAGTAACCTTCCCTTACTATAACAGTTAGGTATGGCAGCACTAGAAAGATACATTTTCTACAAGATATGCACACACCACACTGGAAAGATAAGTTTTCTGCTAAATATGCACACACACTGTATCACTGGGAGGTGCAGGCCTGCCGGGAAGGCCGGGCCGTGGCCTGTGGGTGCCGAGCACGGAGCGGGGCCCTGCAGGCCCCACCTGGGGCTGGGGAGCGGAGAGGGGCCAGGCGGGCACCACGGCACAGCCAGGCCCGGCAGCACGTCAGAACAGCTGATGCGAGACTTGTCTAATGAGTAATTAAGAAGTGTATTCTAATTAGTGTCAATCATCTCGCAAGCGTGGAAAATAGGACCACCAGATAACGTTGACTATTCTTAATGAGATGACAAATGCGGCCGAGGAGGACAGCACTGGCACACCAGCAGTCTGCAGGGCACTCACGACAGCAGGGTGACATGCTGGGCGAGGAACATGGAGGCCACTGGATGCCATACACAGACACGGTGACAGCACGCTCGACCTGCGAGCATGAACAGGGAGCAGGAATCTGCAAACAGAAAGGTTTTCAAAGTAGGCAGGGATAGAAGATCCAAAGCCAGAAACTGGGATAAATATGTGTTCTAGGTACAGCCAGAGTAATTTACTGACTGGAACATCCCACCAGCACTAATGGCTGACTCCTTGTTGCCAAACTGTCTTCATGGGGATTGGTTGGTAGTTTCTGAAAGGGCTGCTCCAGCACGAAAGGAATTAATTCTGGAAAGTTTCTGCATCCAAGGCACAATGGATGCTCACAACAGCCCTTCCTGGCATGGGCCCACAATTACTTGCTCTAATTAATGCTGTTGGAATTGGGATCAGGACAGTGCAGTGTGGTGCTCCGTGGCTGCGGCTGATCAGCACGTCAGCTGAAGTGGCTTTGATTTTTAGAAGTCTTACGGACCCCAATAAGGATCAGTAATCATTAAAATTAACCACACGCTGATTTAATCAACATATAGCTTTGTTAATTACTAGCTCTTTCTTCGTGTCCATCTGTTTTAAAGATTTTAGTGAACCTGCAGCAGATGTTCATGCAAATATAATAAGCTGGTTACCATGTAAATATAAAATTTTCAGGAGTGTTTGTGTTGCAATTTATTTGTGCTGTTGTCAGTATCGTGTCTTTAGCGGCTTAAACACAGAACTGATAACTTTGTTAAAATCCCGTTCGGACAATTTCCGCTGTCAGCCTTTCCCTGCCCCTCTCCTCCCTCCCCGTGCCCCACTTCTGTCGTTTGCTCTCAATGGGCCATGCCCTGGAGATGTGCCACAGCATTTGCAGTGCTGTCCTGGGAACTGCCACATAAAAATGAAATAGGGCCCTTCTATTCATGCTCCTTTCACGAGTATAAAAAATAATTTCACGCTCACAGCAAATATGGTTCATTCACCACCAGAGGTGCGGGTGGGAAGCGGTTTGGCCATGCAGGCCTGCAGCAACCTTCCTGCCGAGCATGGCACTGCCAGGACCTGCCTGGGAGCAGAGTGGGGCCGGGAGGGAGGGGTGGGAAGCTGGAGAGTTCTGAGAGAGGAAGGAGCTTCGTGAAAATAAATCTCATGGCACAAACCGGAAAAACTCCATTCTACTCTGCCACACATTCTACTTTGTGTTTAAAGCTCACGTTTTATCACCGGGAAACAAGTGATTCTCAGCAGCTCGGCCATGGTTTGGTGCTTCTGCCCCAATCAAACGTGCAACCTGGCACTTGTCTCTCCTCTCCTGCACGAAGTTGTCTTTGCAGAGCGTTATCCAGCAGCTGATGCTGCACACTGGTTGAGGTGATGTGAAACATGGAATGTGTGCTTTGGTGCTGGTTGGGAGAACAGAGGAAAAGATGGATTGTAACACGAGGGTTCCTGCAGGCAGCTGAAACCAGGGCTATCTTTCATTTATGTTGGCACTTGAAAAGAGATCAGATTTCTGATTTTCACCCTTTTTCTTTTCTCTTCTGAGAATTTTAGTTACATTTAGCTATGCATTGGCAGCAACTTCAGGAGGATGGGTGTGAAGGCAGACCATTAAATACCTCTCCTCAGGTCCTTTCCACCCACACAGCCCTTAGACTCAGACTGGCTGCTGCTGGCACGAAGTTCCCGTGTGCAGGAGGAGATTTGCTGCTTTGCAGGGACGGGAGCACAAACAAACCGACCACGTGTCAGTGGTGATGAGCAGCATGGCGGGGCCGGGCATGAGCTGGGCATCCCCGCAAGGACAAGTGGGTCACAACAAAATTAATTTAGTGATGGTAGAAAATAGCAATGGTGAGTTCATCTAAGGCAAACTCATTGCATTATTTATATAAAGAAATCTTTATACGATTCCCAGTAACCTTTGTGTAATACTCACTAGGATTGCTCTTGGTTTAATATTTGAAAACATGCCCCTCCTGACTGAACACAGCAAGCAGCACAGAAGATCCCATTTCCCACCACAATTGAGTTTTACTACATCGAATTCTTAGATTTCAGATGACAGTGGAAATTAATAGCAAGAATAAAATCTTATAATTGAAACTGAAATGAAACAGAATGTTACAGATGGCATACGAGCTTCAACTTCGCTCTGAGAGTGTAAGGAATCACTGTGCATTTTTTAATTCTTTGACTTCTTTCCATAAATATTTTGATGGGCTCAGAAATTTGTCTTCATTATTAGGGCTGCTCAGCTACCACATCTCGAGGAGTCCGCATTCAGAAAGCTTCACTCTTTCCTCGCCACTTATTCAGAAATACGTTTCCCACTGGATGCCCAAGCTGCAGGCTTTAGAATTACCGTGGGGCATAATGGAGGAAAAATCCCATATTATTTCCTCCTTTTCAATTCACATTTCTATAATATCCTTTAATTTCCTCTATGCTCACTCCTTATGTGCCTGTGAAGCTGAAGAGTTCAGATTCTCCTTCATTCTTTGTCAAGGAGCCGTGAAATAGGTGCTGCTTCCAGCACGGACCCTGCAGTGCCTTCTCCAGCAGCTGTGCTGTGGGGCTGGGTCCTGTTGGGTTTGCAATGCTGTGTTCCATGCTGATGGTGGACGACAACCAGCACGTTTGCTCTATAGTTCCCCTTTTGCATGTGAGTGCAGGGGGAGAACTGCAGAGCTCTGTCTTCCCCTGAGCCCCTTCCTCCATTGGATTTATTCTGGTTTTGTGCAATGTTGGTGCTGCCACGTGTGCTGCAGATACACAGGGCACAGGCTTCAGGGGAGAGCAGTGCAGAAAGGTGTTCCCTGAGCATGGCAGGGTCAGGCTGAGCACCCCATGGACAGGTGTGTGGCTGTGGCTGATGTGGCCGTCACCATCCCCTCGTCCATCCTCTAGTGCCATGGAAGCTTTACAATTAAACCTCTAAATCCTTCCCAGGGCCCTTTACCTTGTGATTAAGTATGAACATGTTATCTAGAAAAAAAAATGTTTTGGCTTATTCAGAATTGTATCATTCCTTCACAGATGTGAAGATTGTTTTGTGTGCCAGGTTGGAGTCCTCTGCCATCACCTTCAGTGCATTTCAGAGTAAAGCAAGTCACTGTTCTGGCCCAGCTGCCCAGAGCTGTGGGTGCCCATCCCTGGAGGTGCCCAAGGCCATGGGTGGGCCCTGGGCAGCTGAGCTGGGGGGCAGCCTGCCCACAGCAGAGCCGGAGCTGGGGGGTCCCTTCCAACCCAACCATGCTGGGATTCTGTGATCCTATGGTTCATCTCCTGGGCCTCTCGCTGTGGGGAGGCTTCCAGACGCACGTTATTCTCATAGTTCTGTTCTGTGCAGCTTTGAACGTTTCAGCCCAGTTTTGATGTGCTGCTGACAGCATGTTCAGTACTTCACTGCCTCTCTCACAATGGAGGTGGGTAAAGTTTTTCAACCTGCGTTTTTTCTGCTTTAAAAGAATAAAAGTTAAACCCAAATTACCGTGTGCTTTGTCAAATTGTCTATCAGGCCTTCTGTTCACAAATCAAGACAGTCTCAGAACTTTTCTTCCAATACCTTCCTTTTTTAAACGCTGTCTCCAGACATTTCCCACAATTTAAATTGGAGGAAGTGTACCTCCTATTATTTTTACTTTGGAGGCAATACCGAGTACTTTTGTTTCAAGTCAACCTTACACATTTTAAAAAACATTTTTCGGCTCAGCCGGCTAATTCAATCTCCTGAAAACCAGTTTTTATGAACCTCATTTTTTATCTTCCTTTCTCTTGATTTGGGAGTCTATGATGTGTCTCCGTGTCTAACCCTTACACGTTTATATAGAACGGATGTCAGGAAGAGATAAGTTAAAAAATGATTTTCCTTGATATTGCAGATTATGTTTTTGAAGAATGTCAAGCCAATGAATGATAAAAAATGGGATGGAGGAGCTTCAGTTTGCACTTGAGTAGCTGTTAGGTATACGTGTCTATTAATGCTGCAAATCAGTACACGTGCTCAGAAGAACCACATTCACCAGCTTTATTTCTTCATTTGAATAATTGCTACCAATAAGTGTCTCAACGGCCCCCATTTACCAGGCAGCTCCCATAGATTCTTCTTCGTTAGTTTAGAAAATAAATAAGAACAGAACCTTTCTTGCTTGCTGACTAATTCATGCCAAATTGCTTTACAATTGCACCAGAGAAAGCCCATTTCTATCTTTTTTTTCTCGTGAAAGATCTTTATCTTTAGATGCTTCCCATAAAGGAATTTTCATAACAAGAGTCTATTAAGAGATGCTTACAGACTTCCAGGCCACCTGAGAGGTTACAGGAAAAAACAGCTGAAAACGGTGTGACACCGCACACATCGCAGCTGAAGTGTCCGTTGCTATAGCAAATGAAGGAGCACAACTAACCTCTAACACAGCTGCTTTGAAAAGCTGTGTGCTTTGTTAAGGCTTTTTTGTTCCCAGGCATTCATTTTCTCCATTTCTGCTGCAGTTTGCTGAACTGATCCCAAATTATTGGAATTTATAGTACAGAAGTGGTGATACGGGTTAGGTAAAGCCTTAAAGAAATGATGAGCAAACCTTCCGTGCCACCCTCGCCAGCACATTGCTACACTAAGGCAATATCAGTGGAGACAATTACAGCGGCTTATTTTATTTTTTAGATTAAAGGTGGATCTAAAGGAACGAAGGGTTATCCAAGCTTCTGGCTTACAGCAGCACCTTGAGGCTCCTCCTGCATTGGGCTTTTGTTGGTTCCAATGCCCTGCACTGGCTCCTTCCCTGCTGCTGTCACTGCTGCCCCTCAGTGCGGGTTTTTCTTCTTTTTTTTCCTTCCTTCACACACTGCTGATGCCCAGGTGCAGCGAGCTATGGGCTGGAGCTCAGTGTCCCTGGAGCACCGACCTTCCCGGAATGGTCTGGCAGCAGGCAGGGAGAAAATGACTGCAGGTTTCACATGCAAATACAAGTGCAAGCAAATACACGGTTCTCAGAAGTAATTGCTGTTTACTCTAGCCAGCACAGGAAATAAGTCAGGTCAAAAGGCTGCAGAACGCGTTCTGCTGTTTGCTGTGGGCAGCTTGTCTGAGCTGCAGACCAGCCCGGGCTGGTGGTGCTGCCTGGGTTAGGAAAGCAAACACCTGGGGCACAGATAGACCCGGTGCTCACACCTGAGAGGTGCAGAGCTCCCAGCACAAAGTAACCCAAACTGCTGTAATTTCACAGGCAGAAGTAAGCTGGTGAGTGCATGTAGCCATGCCTGCTGAGAGGCAGATGCTAACCCTGAGCTGTGGAGCTGAGTCAGAGAGCAGGCAGCTCCCAGGGTGGCACGTGAGGGGCAGGACAGATGTCTGCACCGCGCTGCTGGGGCGGTGCTGGTGCTCATTTGTCCCCCTGGGGTCCCAACCCAACCCACTGCAGGGCTGAAAGCAGCGTTCTGCCAAGGCTGCTGGGATGGAGGCACACCTGCTCTTCCCACCGGCACAGCCCCATGGTCCCTGGCACAGCCCCAGCTGCTGGTGTGGTGGGAGTCTCCGGGCTGGGTTGTACCAGCACTGAAAGCACTGTGCTGAGGCTGAGGCAGTGTTACCTCCTGACGTTTTGGGAGGGCAAAATAAATAAAAAACCTACTCACTGTTTCACTGCAGTCCAAGCAGAATGTGTGCTGCTCCTGAAGTCTAAGACCAGAGGCCAGCCATGTACAAGGAAAGCTCTTACAAGTTAGTAGATTGGGAAATAAATCTAAACGTCAGGCTAACCTGCAAAATATTGAATTGATAGGAAAGGTTCATGTTGCATTGCTTTCATTTACAAGAAAGGGAGGAAGGAGGACCCGGGGAAGTACAGGTGATGAGCCTCAGCTCTGTGCCTGGGAAGATCATGGAGCAGATCCTCCTGGATGATATATTAAGGCACACGAGGGATGAGCAGGTGATCCAGGACAGCCAGCACAGCTTCTCCAAGGGAAGGTTGTGCCAGACCAATCTGGTGGCCTTCTATGATGGAGTGACAGCATCGGTGGTCAAAGGGAAGGTGACCAATGTCATCAGCCTGAACTTGTGCAAGCTCCCCCACCACATCCTTATGGATATGGATTCAAAGGGTGGGCAGTTTGGTGGACAAAGAGTCGGTTGGGTGGTCTCAGCCAGAGGGTTGAGGTCAATGGCTCTGTGTCCAGGTGGAGGCTGGTGACATGTGGTGTCCCCCAGGAGTTCGTCTTGGGACCAGCCATGGGACGGGATGCTCACAGAGTGCCAGAGCGGAGCTGTCTGCCCACGATACCAGGATACCACGTGGGTGCCTCGTCCCATCCTGTCCTGTTGCCTTACTGCGATGTTCTGAGCTTTTCAGAAGGAGCTGCTCTCTTCTTTGAGCGTGTTGTGGCCCACCAAAGAAATAAGAACTGCATGAATGCAGCAAAATTGTGCGCTACTGAATCCCAGTGGAATTAGCATTGAAGACTGTGTTTATACTAGATTTTTGTTTTTCACATTTTTAGGTTGTGGCAGGTGCATATAACAAAGAAAATGGAGAAATGTGTACTGTGTTACTGCGTCTCTCAGCGTGCACACGCTTTAATGCAATTTTGAATGCAATTAAACCCCAAACCTCCAAATCTTGAGCTTCAGCGAAGGCTGTGATCAGATCCTTTGAAACTATAAATCTAAAAATCTATAAACCTGAAAAGTGCATCTGGAGAGCAAGCATTTGAAATCCAAAACTATTGTGCCCATAGGACTAATTATGCTTTTGCAAACTTTATCAAAACGTTGTTGTTTATTTAAAGTTAGCAACGCACGAACACCATCGTAATGAATGGCGACTATTGTGACTCACGCATACAAACATCCATTTTCTGGAGAAAGTGACAATTAAGGGCTTGTCATGGATTCTGGTTGCTTTAATCTCTGCCAGGACACTGCAGAATGAGAGAAGCTGTGAGCGTGAAGGATGCTGAGGAGCTGCGCCCTGGCTGAGCAGGACAGCTCCGAGTTTTCCACTGAGTCTCTTCCTCCCTTCCTGCTCCTACCTCATCATTTTTACACAATGGGGAGCTTCTCCACCCCACTGCACAATTCCATGAATCGGGGTGGGGAGTTGGCAAGCATGGCCAATGGGGCACCCCCAGGGCTCCGGGGGTGCCGGGGTGTGGGGAGCTCAGTGCTGCCCCAGCGGTGGAGCTGGTTCCATGCTGCAGATGGGGGGATCTACAGGCAGGGAACTCCGGGCTCTCTGCAGCTGCAGGGCCCAGGCCAGAGACATCTCCCACCAGACTCCTTCCCACGCCATGTCTGCCTCCACAAACGGTGTCCAGAAAGCTGAGAAAGAGAAAGCAGAATTGTATTTGCGCATTCCTGAGCACATTGTGTTTGATTTGACATTACCGGGATTGAGGTCACCAGCTGTGCCCAGCTGAGGTGAGAAAACAGCGCTGGCAAATACCTTAAAAAGCCAGAAATATTAAATTAGATGAAGAAAACCCTCGAGGGAGGATGTTCTTGTCATTATCGTTTCCTCACTTGGGCATTTCGTCACATCTGAGGCAGACACAGCCACGAGTTCAAGCGATCTCTTTGCAAAGGCCGGGACCGCCTGGAAGCTGGGAGCATCCTTCGTCGTGAATGTCCTCACATCAGAGTGCTTCAGCCAGCACCGTGGTCGGGGTGAGAGGTGTCCTGGGAGAGAGGCAGGAGTGAGCCCTCAGGAATGGCCTGGAGAAGCAGCATCAGGCATGGTGGCACGAGGGAGGTGCAGCATTACATGCAGGGAGGTCAGCAGGGACCTGCTGAGGACAACTGACCTGGGGTCCGTGGGATGCCTGCTGTGTATGCACAACTGCTGGAACTCAGAGGGATGGCACCGATTGCAGCCTGTGGGGCTGACTGCACCGTGTGAGTCCGCCAATGCATCCCACGGACAGGCAGCGCCCTGGGAGCTGTTGGGCTGCACGATTAATTTGGCGATGAATGCTCTCAGCTTCGCGGTCAGAGGAGTGGGCTCTGCTGCTGTCTGATGCGGGGATTGAGGCCTCCAGAGCCCGGCATTGTGAGCAGCACTCAGGCTCCACAGCTGCAGTAATTTGCAGTGGAAGTCAGAGCCATCTGCGAGTTAAAAGCGGCTCTCCTGCGAGGAGGATGAGACAAAGTTTAAGTAGAAAGCTGATCCCCTCGGCGGGACTTCAGAGGTGTGCCCCGATGGCTGCAAGGCCGTGTAGGATGCAGGTTTTGGCCTTGTGCTTTCAACTGATGTTCTGCACTGAATCTAGGCCGATTTCGCCTAAAGTTCGCTTCTTTTTATGCTGCCTCACTTGTTTAATTATTGGGCTCAGCTCGACAATGGTTTGACTCGTTTTGATGTGCGCCAGCTGCTCTGCAAGCAGGGCTGTATTCGAAAAGCAGGCGAAGGAGAATGCTGCTGGGAAATGGATGAAGCACCTGAAACCTCCCTTCCTTCCTGCAGACCACCAGGGGAGGGCTGTGCCACGGCAGAGCCCATGGCCCCGGGGCCCTGGGGCTGCTGGGGGGAAGCTCAGCCCTCACCCCTCCCTCCGGTCTGCACCACATTGCACATGGAGCACGGCCAGAGCATGAAAATGCCACGGCTCCTACCCAGCGATGGCTGTCAGCGCCTGCAAGAGGCAGGGCCCCACCCTGAGTCTGCCGCAGTTAATTGAAAAAGCTCCTGTTTATTTCGATAGGCTTTGGATCGGGTCCTCAGGAAGCAATTTGGGTAGTGAGGTGAGAAATTCGGGACGAGCAGCGTATCCGTAACACGAGCACCGCGCCCCACTCTTCTCACTTCAGTTCACAAAATGAATTCTGGTCCAAATGCTAAGCAGCTATCTTCCCTGCGCTGCCAAGGCAGATGCAGATAGGAAGGGTACATTTGTAAATGGGTCTTTTTCATGCATCTCTCCAGCGTGTTATCTTTGTACTTTGTTCTTACTTCAGCCATCGGTCTGGCTCTCGGTCCCTGCCCCAGGGTTGCACTCAGGTGACACCAGCACCCTCCAGCCCACACGGGCAGGGTGCATCGTGGTACCTTCCTGAGCAGGGGCACAGCTGGTCCCGAGGACGTGGGCAGCTGCATGCCCCACATCTCATGGCACGGCATTCCGAGGAATTGCTCATCACATAAAGCGAGGTTCTGGGCCAAATCACCAAAGTTCACATTCAAAGAAAGAGAAAATAGAGGGGGGAGGCTCCTGGGGCTCTGGTCAGTGCTTGAGGAGCTCTGCTCCTGGATCTGGTACATGAACAGGCAACAAAGAGGGGAGCTGTGTCACCACACTGCCCAGAGTAACCACCTCACAGTCCCTATGTCCTAGGGAAGGCAGGGAGGAAAGAAGGAATGAAGGAAGGAAGGAAAGAAAGAAAGAAGGAAGGGAGAAAGGAAAGAAGGGAAGGGAGGGAGGAAGGAGAGAAGGAAGGAAGGGACGGAGGAAGAAAGATCTGCTCCTTTTGTGGCCCAGGGGAAGCTGGGATCAGCTCCCAATCCCACCAGCCGTTACCCCACAGCTTCATCATCGTATGCTGCCCTGAAATATTTCCACTGTTGTCCGCCATTTGTCACAGTCTCGTGGGAAAGCCCAGCTCCTGTCATTGCCTCGTGATGGGCGCAAGCGCCTGGGGAGGCCAGGGAAGTAATGAGGAGATCATAAATATCAGTTATAGAAAGAGATGTTCCTGGGTTCCTGTGGCAATTTCCTATGCTAATAAGCGTGCAGGAGGATATTAAATGTGTCGTTGGAGCTTTAAAAGTGATAATAATTGAAATAGGTTCAGGCATCTTTTATAACAGCAGAGCTAACAACTATGGCTGTGGGTATTTTAAACGAAAACAAACCCGGTAAGAAATTAGCTAATTGAATCTCCAATATGCTGATGCTGCTGGAATTCATCTGGAAAGTACGAGTTGAGCAGCGTTCGTGCATGGCACTCCCAGCCCTGCACAACAAAAATCACACCCAAACCACCACAAATCACATATTTTTAAGCTTTTTTAAGCCTGGGGCTTAAAATACAAAAATACCTCGAAATGGACTTGTGTTAGTGCTGCTTCTCCGCCTCTCCCCTCTAACAGACTCTGCATTCCTTCTTGCCTTTTCCCCTGTTACACGAAATACCAACAGGCTTCGAGCCCAGCAGCAGAGCTTTCCCCTTCAGCACCGAGCCCTTCGTTGTACCTTCTATTTTCACTCAGCATCACCAGCCTGTCTCTCAAGGGAGCTTTACCTTTCCCCTTTTACCCAAGATGCTTTCACTCTTCCCATTCTCCAGAAACGCTCGCTGAAACACAAACACCCAGCCCCAATCCGAATTGCTTCCTGCCTCCTTCCATCCCCAGGCATCTGGCCTCGCCGTGTGCTGCTGTTCTCTCTCTTCACACAAATTATAAAATATATCAAAAACATTTTCTTGTTGTAAGTCTGAAGACATAACCATTACTCCTGACTGCTGTTCAAAGCAAACAAAATTTCTTTATTACAACTCATCAAGCCATGCTACTTGTCAATTTTACGAGATTTTAAAATAACATCCAGTGTTAACTTGGCAATGAATCTATCTCAAGACACAGTACCCACTCACGCTTTATTTCCTCTATTAAGAGAAATAATGTATAAGCACTAAGAGAAAGCATGGATCAAAGTTTTTAGTGCCGCGTGTAATACAGCACAAGGAACCAAAGGGGAGGCAGTGCCTCGTGCGTGCCCATCTGGGCTGCAGAAACTAACAAATATCCTGCCTTCATCCAGCTGCACAATAAATACAAATATCCCATTATGGGGGGACCTTATTTTTGGCTTTGCAGTGGATATTGGTTGCTATAAAAAGCGTGTTTGGGTCAGGGGGTGATGCTTTAACGCTCATTGTGCTTCTGAAGCGTTATGATTACACTGCGAGGCCCTAGCTCGTGGGTCACCTTCATGCACAAACCCAACTTATGGCACATGAACAGTCCTATTGATTTGGATTTTAACACTGATTATGGTGGGGCAGGTGAAAGTCAATGTGAGTAAAAGTAATACACTGCGTGCCTCCACCGTTCTCAGCAGCACAGCAGTGGAATTGCAGGCACCTCTTTCTAGAAAAAGCAGAGGATGCTTTTTTGTGATGAGACACATGCTCTCGAATATACTGAAATTCGTTGACTTCTATTTTGCCCTGACTTACCAATCCACACAATGTACACCTTTGCATTCCTGGAGCTAAGATCGTCAGCCATTCTGTTTAAAAGCGAACACAAAAGCAGGGTAAACACAGCTGAGGCAAATTCATTAAACATTAAAGCAAATATTTGCAGAGATTTTGGTCTGCAGCCTTTCCACATTTCCAGAATCGCGGTGATGGAGCGCGGGCACGCGGTCAGCTGGCAGCAGCAAGGCGGGGGAGGTGCTCAGGAGCTGGCAGCCCTGCCAGCTCGTCGTGCTGCTCCTCCCCAGGGCTCACCTCCAGAACCGTGCACCCCAAAGCACACAAGTTGGAGGACAGGGTCCTGCATTGCCGCTGCCGTGATGGTGGGGGCACCCCTGGTGCTCCATCAGTTGAGCACTGACCGTCTTCACCAGCACTGCTCGCTGCTTCTTCCGCTGTGTTCCCTCGTGCACAGAAGTGTTATCCCTCCATAGCAAAGATTTTCAAATTCGTGAGCCTCAGACTGTTCCCCCAGCAGAGGATCAGTCCTTTTCCAGCCTAGTCAATCTTCTAAGAACAAAGAAAAATAGAATTACAGAGCAGCAGTAATCTTGTTTCGGTTAACGACCTCATCTAACAGCTTGCTTGTGACAAAGCTCGTCTGTTTCTCCTGAACGCTGCTCAGCCACTAAACTGTGGGATCAGGATCAATTTCTGGAATAGGAAAGAACATGTTCTTGTTTGTTTCATTTTAATTTCTCTTTTAATGTGTGGGTAATGTCTGCAATGCCCACTGCTGATGTAATATAGATCTAATTCGCAGCTCGTTTAGTTGCTGCCTCTATAGGGAAACAATGCCTAGTGGGAGTGATGATTAGAAAGCAACAGCAGAGATGTGGAGCATGGATAAATGAAATAAATTTCAGAAAAAGTTACTAATGACATGATCTCTGGCACATCAGTCAAATGGTACTCTGATGCACTAAATTGATGGTTTTCTTTTTTCTTTCATTTTTCTTTTTGGAACGATAGACACACTATAGAGCAATGAAGAAAAGGGAAACAAGGAAGAATGCACAATGCAGCTCTCCTCCCGACCCCGGTGTCGTGGGAGCATCAAGTGTGGAGGAGACAGAGCCATAAAAACGAATTGCATGGAGCATGCCTCTCAAGCTGTTATCTGCTATTTATGAAGAATTAAAATGAGCTAGTTATTTCATATGTGCCAGAAAAATGGGTTCATCAGCATTGTGCTGAAATGCATTATGACTTACTGATTCCTGATTTCATAGCTGTTGTACTTAGTTGAAAACATATTTATATGCTTTGTATCAGCTGCTAACCATTGAATTTTTATTGTACATTACAGAGAAAAATCTTGTGTCTCAATTTGCATCTCACTAGGTTCATTGGCGCATCATAAGTCATTCCAGTCGTGTGGCATTGGCTCGGAGACCCGTGCCAGACAGCCCTTCCCAACACCAGGGGGGATGGCTGCTGGTGGCTGTCCCACGGCGCGGTGACGAAGGGAGAGGGATGTTGGTCTCTGCCCGGAGCAAAACCAGGCTCTTAGGGAGGACTCTGCACCTGAAATCCAGGCTGCTGTTGTTGAGGAGAATACATGTGGTTTCCAAAGCCACAGCTCTGTGTTTGAGGAGTTGTGCTTCTTCTGATGGTAACAATAAAACTGTGTTGTGTTGGGTGTCCCACTGCTTGGAATCCCCATGAACCCTGGAGATGAGGTGAAGTGGAGAGGCAGCCAGTCTCTGTGTGTTACTTTGTAGGTCAGGCATGTGGGTGTTAGACAGGTGTCCTCAGTTCTGAGATTCCCCATCACGAGGCTTTCGATTTCATGTGCCCGTACCCCTCAGAAACAACTCAGTGATCCTTAGGACTCAGCTGGGATCTACCATGTCAGGATGAATATGAAGGACCAAACCCTCCCGTGGTGGTAAGGGAACTCAGCATCACTGCACACAGGCTGAAGGTGCACACCTTAGGATGCAGCACAGCCTCAAACACAGCTGGCGATTCCAGCTCTAAGCAGTGCCACCAGCTCTGCTCGCTGCCAGTGAGGAATCCAGGGGCTAACTTCAGCTGCATATCTCACCTCACACAGGCTAATAAGATGCAGAGCATCCCCATATGTATCACAACTGCAGAGACTTGAACAAGCCATGCTCTCATCAGTGCACAGAGCCTCCATCAACTGTATGATATTGCTTTTCTCTGTAGGGAACACACAATGTTCTTGAGCGAAAAAATTTGGAAAAACAGATATGAAATGTTTTATATTAACCATTTTCATAATGGCAGACAAAACACACGAAAAAGAAAGTCAACCCTCAAAGTCTTCTGCTACACTTGCTTCTTGTATTCTTACAAGCTTGCTTTCTCCACCATCCTACTTTTTTAACCCTTTGCTCCCTTCCAAAACAGCCGTACTCCACATTGACAGCGATGCTGTATTCAGGTAGACTGATTCTCTGCTCTGCTAACCTGGGTTTACGCCAGAGAAATGCCTCTGAAATCAACTGCCTGAAAAATCAAAGGTGATATCTTCTGCCCTTCGATACACACGGAAACTAATGGACCAGAGCCACCCATTGATTTATGCTGTGGTTGACTTTGGTTTCAGAGGTGCAACAACTTGCACTGGAATCATAATGACCCCCAAAATCAAATGGAAGAAAAGCTTCCACCTTCTCTTTTGGTAGGGTAGTAGCTGCAAATATTCAATGGGATTCTATCACAAGTTTACATCCAGTAAGTGAGAAGGTAACCAACTTAAAACCACTTGTACTTTACTTCAGGAACAAGGAGCTCCTGAATTTGGTGCTGAAAGCTGTCATTGGAGTCACGAGCAGCAGCCAATATTGGTAGCGATCAGCCAGAACATCCACATGCCATCACTGTGTAAAATACAGAAAATATTTAATGTTTAATATGAAAATCTAGAAGCTTCAGAGCAAGATTGTCATTGCATGACAGAAGCTCTGCTGTGTGCCCTGTGTCTGTGAACTGTCGGCTCGGAGATGTCACCGTTTTCCCTGGAAATCCTCTGATGTTGGCCTTTGGAGGAAAGGGGGGCTGGAGCAGAGGCATTGGATTCGCTTATCCAGCATGGAAATTCTGGTGGCCCTGTAGAGATAAGCCCACTAAAAATAGAGTGATTAGGTTGCACAGAAAATAAAGATTCCCTGTTTGCTGACATAGTCTGACATAAATGCCTCCAAAATTCATTTTAGAGTGGGCTAAGGATGGGAAAATGCGCTTTCTAGATTGATGTTATTTTAATGCAATTCTCTAAGTTCATATATAGCATCCTTAGGGCATAATAACTCACATTAAATCATGTGAAGAGAAGTCAATGTAATATCTCAAAAGGGACTGTTTACTTCCAGACCAACTCTCTCCTTTTCTGTTTCATTGGGATTTGTCCACCTGGGGCTTGCCAATAGAAGCTGTTGCCTTTCTTCCACTTTCTCTGGAGCCCGATGAGGCCAGAGCCTCCTGGTTTTGGCAGGATCCTCTACAGACGGGATGGCCTGGATGTTGCTCCAAGGGTCAGTCGTTAAGGAGATTACAATTTAACGTTGTGATCATTCTGCGTTATGATCAATACTGCATTTAGTGAAAATTCTGGAAGAAATAATTTCACTTAGAGGCCCTGAACAGATTGAATTAATGCAGTAATAAAAACCCACTTGTGATATAAGAAACTTGACACGGCTGCGACTTCTGAGCTTCCTGTGAAATGCCCACGCCAGCAGGCGCTAAGCAAGGGCGACGTGCCTTGTCGTGTCTTGCCATCTATAGCAAACGTCCTACAGGCTAAAGTGATACAGGTGAACCCAGTCCAGCTGAAATCAAACCTGTGCCAAGCAGGAGACCCAGGCAGCTGGTCCAGATGGAGGACAGGAGCCGACCCCGTGATGGGTGGCTCCACACCATGGTGCGTGGTGAGGCTCTGGCATGGGTTTGATTCACCTCGGCAGAGCCACTGCTGCTCTCTGCTCTTCCTGCAGCCCAGCTGGGACATTGTGAGCTCAGCCTACAGGACAGAATGTGGGGTGCTCCCATCTGCAGGACTGCTGCTCGCTTGGGGAGGGGACACGTTGCAGCATCGCCGGGAAAGAGTGTGAGACCACTAAAGGACATAAGACCAACACGGACAACACCACAAAGCATTGAAACCGTCCTCATAGTGCACTGGCAAAAGGTGATTGAAAATGTGCTGCTATTACGTTTACAGCTGCGGTAGGCAGGCATGAGATGTGATGGTGGCATTTGTGAATTCCAGCACCGTGTGAAGTGCTTTCCAAGGCCATGGGGAGCTCAGGGTGCTCATCTGCCTTTTTGCCTCGTGCTGTAGCGAGCCATTAGTTCTAGCAGAACAAATATGAAATGCTCCGTGTCACCCTTGGATGTCAACTTTTGAACTACAAAACCCCTCCATTTTGTTTATTTTTACCGACTTTTGTCGCTGGGAAACCCTCAGAGCGGTGGTGTATCTTGATAAGCTTAAAGAGCACACAGCATTGAGACTGGAAGTTTATGAATCCATTTTCGTGTGAATTCAGCAACAGTGTACAATAAATCTGACCCGAATGTGACGGGAAGTAAGAGAATTCTGTATTAATGCTTTATAATGGGTTTATAGTTAAATAAATTCTATGAAAGCATAGGGGTCTCATTGTTACCGAGCCAGCTTTCCCCATAGCAATATTTTCACATGATTAAGTTAGAGATCAGATAACCACCTCATGCAGTATATACCCAATAGCAATTTAAAAAATTCAATATCAGCCGCATTATTCTAAAGACTCATTCCATTTTCAATGCAAAACGAGTACAAAATAAAGAGATAAACTAAATATAAAATGTAAAACATGGAAAAATTTATCACTTGCAAACATAAAAGCAAAAAGGGTACAAAAAGAGAACAAAAGCAAATGGGAGCTATAAAAGAATGCAGGAAAAAAAGATAAATCTGCAATGTTACCTTTTCCATACGCAGTTTAGTTGCTTTTTTTTATTAAGGTGCGCACACTTTAGTGCAGGAATATAATCACTTCTGTACTAGGCTTTACTCCTGCAGGCTAAATTAATTTATGCCGTGCTGAAAATTTGCAGCAATGCTTGATAGAAAAGAAAAGGCTGAACCTGTGCAAGCGTGCGGACGGGCCGATTCACCTCGCCCGCTGCACAAAGGCAGGAAAGAAATTTATTCTCTTATATGCAGGAGAGCTGAAGAGTGGTGAGCAGAGCAGTGCAGGAGGAGAGGAGCAGCCAGGACGGGCTCACGCTGCACCCCGTGCCCTGACCCTCTGGCACGCAGTGCCTGGCTCGGATCGCTGCCGCCGAGGTCGTGCCAGCCATTCCATTACCAACTCGTTGTCGGGAGTTATAATTACTATATATTATCTGTGAAAAGTTGCCCCCGAGCTGACATTTTGCATGCATGGTTTTCACCCAGGCATAAATTGTTTTGTTTTTGTTCCTTCGCGAAATTGCTACCCGTGTCACAAAAGCTGGCCAGGCGCACAGTTCATAAATATAACAGCAGATTGTTCAGCGGGAACTCTGGGTTCACACTGCCTGTTTCTCAGGAAATAAAAAAGCTAACTGTGAATACTAAAAAAACCAGCAAACCCTTTCAGAGAGAAGCTGGAATCATGACCGCATCATGTGCATTATCCAGTGACCCTCAACATAATTCCAGTCCCAGAGTTACCCATTTTCTACTCACTTTTGCTCTGGAGAATTAGCTATGTCAGAAATGAAGAGCTATGAAACTGAGGCAATAAGGTGAACTGTTTACCCTAAAAATAAATTCTACAGCATCTGAAGTCCCATGGTTGAGCAACAGATGGCATGCACTCTGCCTGTGGAGCCTTTCCCCTGCTGACAGAGCGTGTCCAGGCAGTTGGCTGAGGCTGAGCCCAGCCTCTCCTCCAGCTGTGCTCTGGGTGCAGGTGGTGTGGGACTTTGTGCTTCCCATCTGGTCCTGTCTCGTTCCATACATCCCATCCCATCCTGTCCCATCCCATCTCACTCCATCCCATCCTCATCCCCATCCCATCCTCATCCCCATCCCATCCCATCCTCATCCCATCCCATCCTCATCCCATCCTCATCCCATGCCATCCCATGCCATCCCATGCCATCCCATCCCATCTCATCCCCTTGACCCCAGGCTGCTCCAGCAGAGCCCAGCTGGGAGCACAGAGCCGGGCTGCTGCTGCTGCACGGTGCTGGGGATGGCACTGCTGCTGGTGGCACCGCGTCGGGGCCCTGCTGTCACTGCCTCCCCTCCTGTCTGCACACACGGGAGTTCTCCCTGCTGAAGTCAGGGAGGAAAATCTGAATCTGCTTTTCCTTAAGCAGTTATATTGGATGTCAGGCTCACAGAACAGGACAGGAACACCGACACGATGAGGCTGGGTTTATACCAACTGTGACTCTCCTGGGACCAGCTGGCTCTCACACCCGTCTGTCCTTGCAGGGCCCCGCCACGCACCCTGCCCGCAGACAGGCAGATCTCTGTGCTGCTCCCGGCGCTGGGCAGGGCCCCACCTGCCAGCTGCCACCTCCACTCCCAGAGCAGGGCCCCTGTCCCAGCAGTGCCTCCTGCGGCCGCTGCTCGGCCGTGGCAGCCAGCCGTCCTCCTCCGCATCGGCAAGCAGGGAGAACACCCACAGCGTTTGTTTGGAAGCCACTTTCTGGCAGGGGCAGCTTCACAGGAGGCTGAGAACTTCCCGCAGAGGTTTTTATTGCATCCATTTTGCCTGAAGAGGTCCCTTAGTGCTCGTGAACATAAGCACACAAGGAGCAAAAAAAGAGCAGTGTAGCCACAATGGAAGCCCAAGAAAACAATGCATGGCCATAGATCTGTTTCTCTTGTTCTTTTCCTCTGATTCTTGCAGCTAGGTCTCCATGTGAGTCTCCTGGTCTGAGACTGGTGGACCAGTGCTGAGTTTCACAAAGAGCCAGCGCTCGCCCTGGCCCTGCAGCCTGCTCCTGTTGGAGGTGTTCGGGACCCCTGGGGTGCAGGCAGGGTGCTGGGGCCGGGGCTGGTTCCCATGGGCAGCCCCGGGGCTCCCTGCACTCTGCGGGGCCTTCAGCTCCAACAGCACCTCCAGAGCTCGGCCACCGAGCCACCAGGAGGGGAGGAGGAATAAACATGAGAATAAGGAATAAGCATGAGAAGCTCTGCCTTTAACAAATGTACACGATGCTGCACGGTATCTTTCTCACATACCCGTGGATCTTCGTGGCTTTGTTGTCTTGGATACCGGTGCACACCTTGTTTTCCTCGGGAGGTCTATCAGAGATGTGCATTTCGATGGTCGCTGTGTCTGCCTGGATGTTATAAGCACATTTTTTACACTGGTAAATAATATTAAGCAGCTGTGTAATTTATGCTGGGAGACCAAACACACTTCAGCTCTGTATTTCAGCACCTTTTCTCCCTGCCTTGGAATTTCAGATGCAGAACACCCTCCCCAAATGCTATTCTGGTCGAGACGGAGCATGACTTGCAGGAAACAGAGCTCTTTCTGTGGGATTTTACTGTGAAGGGCCCCATCATGTGTCAACACAGTCCAACCCACGGAGAACAGCAGAAATCAAAAGCCTTGTTTTCAAGCAGGAGCTGATTCCTTTCAAGATAACGTTTCAAAAGATGCTCTCAGTCTGAAAAAATTAGCAGACTTTCTGGTTCTGTGTGTCCTAGCAGCTTCAGCTTTTTAGTGGAGACATTGCAGACTATGAGCACTGAGGGCAAAGCTTGGAAGCAGATTCTCCCTCTCTCCCTTCCTGAAAGCTCGATCTCCCCGCTGAAGGCAGCGTGCACCTGGAGCAGCAGGTTCAGGTCCCAGCACGTGCACAAACCCATCGCGTCCCCTTCGCTTCATGCCCATCCATCAGTCTGCGGGAACGTTCGTGGCACTTTAGGGCTTGACAACAGGAAGGAAAATATCTCATTAGCAGCGAATAATAAAATTTCTGTCCTTGCTTACAGTGACAGGGCTCAATGCACTTCACAGATAACATTTCAGTACTGGAGACTTCATATCCTGGTGCTGAAGGTGGTTAAAAAAATGTGGATGAGACCTTAGTCTCAGTCTACTGAGTCAGCAACTAAGCTGTAAACATCCTTGTTATCTGGTTGGTTAACTGATACCAACAAACACAGTTCAAACAGCTCAGGCAAGCTAATGGGCTTGCTCTTACAGTTTACAATATTAGTTCAATTAAGTTCCATTTATCAGCAGTGGAGAAAGAAGACATTGAAATAATGACAAGAGAATGATAATATTGTTAGAAAAGAAGCCAAATTTGTCGTGATTAGAGAACAAAACTGCAAGAGACCCTGCTCCCTTATCTGCAATTTATGAAGTCAGGAGTTTATCAAATAAACATGGGATAAATATTTGAGATATGCACGCACAAACCCACACCTCTGAGAGGAAAAATGTTTTCCTTAATATTAATGACTCATTGCGTGCTTCAGAATTGCTTTTAAATTGCACCTGAGGCCTAGACACTGAGTGTGTTTTTCTTCTTCGTGCAAACAGTTAGGTTAAAGCTGCGGCCCACAAAGTGGAACCAGAAAGTCTTAAACAATACGAGATAAACAAAGAGGCTTGCTAAGTAAGGCTCAGCTCCTGAGGAACACCATAGGAAAGGCAGGGTAATATGCAAATCTCTCAGTACAGTGAGATTTTGTAGTTTTGTCTCATCTTACAAGGTGGCAGAAATAGCAACCATGCAGAAAAAGCAGGAAGACTGGAAGCCATGATATTTCCAAAGCAAGAAATCTGCCTGGAGGTCCTGAGTCCAGCTCCTGTGGCTGCCCATCCTGTCTNCTCCCTGGCTGTCCCTGCCCAGCGCTGCCCGCCTGTCCCTGCTCCTGCAGCAGGCGATTGCCAGCTGGGCAGAAGGTGCACGGCGTGGGCGCGAGCAGTCCATGCACTTGCAGCCTCACTGCTGCAGCCAGGCAGTACTAGGATTAAGAGATAGAAGTGGATAATTCCCAATGTATTTTGTTGCCTTTTTGAGCAATTGATTGGCTTGACTTTGCACCACGACTTCAAAACTGAGCAAAACCCATTCTTAACAACCCTTGGCAGAAGCAAGATACACTAAATGCAAAAATACATAAGTCCAGGCTGGCCACACAAAGCAAGGGAAGAGCAAAGCAAGCCAATAATCAGTCTTTCCTGGCTGATACCCCGGAGAACTCCTCTGAGCTCAGCAGAGGCTTATCTGGAGAGTGCTGCTGCGTGCATGAGCGTCAGATCAGCAAAGCCAGTGCAGGCACTAACAGGACACGCAAAGCCTCCGGTTGTTCTCTGAAAACAGCGTGTGTCAATGCTGTTTATTGACGAGAGGCTGATGGGGAGCGGTGCAGCCAGTCGTTCTAACAGCAAATCGTTCCAGGCCAGTGACCTCTCTTCCAGCATCTGGGCACGGAGCAAAGAGCAGCGGCTGCAGCGTGGCTGCACGCTCCCCACTGGTGCAGGCGGGCGCCCAGCTCTGGCTGCAGGCAGTGGGGCTGGCGGGGAGACCCCACCTCACTGTCGGGGTTAAAGTGCCAGAGGGAGCTCGTCAGGCATGAAGCCTGCTTCTTCCTCAAGGTCCTCGATTAGCACGCTTCGGAGAGGGGTCAGAACCTAAGTGAAACCCAGATTTTTAAGAGGATGGTGCCATTTCTCTCCTTTGTACAAAAGCAAACACCACCACCAAGCAAAAAAATGCAATGGGAAATGTAATTCTCTTTCATTTGCGTGTGCATGAGCAAATTAGTTTCAAAAGCAATTTTACAGTAATTATTACCGTCTCCAATGGATTAGATTTTCAGAAATATTCAGCCTAATGTCGTGATGACAACTACCACATCCTGATATTTTTATTTGATGTTCCAGCAATTTAAGGGTTCCAATAACTCGTGTGCATGACCAGACTAGAACAAAAACACATTTACGACTTATAAGCTTTGTGACACTGAAAATTTTATGGTGAAGTGATTTTGACCTTTGGAGGATATGAAAAATTCACTGGTAACACGATCTTTATCTTCTCAGCATGGCATGTTGATATAGTCTGTCATTTCAGCTCATATTCCCTGATAATGAGTATGTTTGATCTTTTATTTCTCATAATACCCTAAGTGTCTCAAAATTATAAATGTATTTGGCAATCTCTCTGATATTACTGATACAAGAACTCACTTAGCATTCACGTGTATGTCATAGATCCTTTCACAGGTGATGCACCGATTTCATCAAGTGTCAAAGTGCAAAGCTTTCTTTTTTTGTTCATGGAATTTAATGTAAACAAACTTAGGGAAGTTTTGGGAGCCGCTCCCAAGGGCAGTGCGCTCTGCTCCCATGGCAGCTGAGCACTGCTCGGCCCAGGAATGCTTCCATCTTCATGTAGCCAGTGACCCATCTACGTGGACCTAGTGACCCATCTACATGCACCCGGTGACCCATCTACATTCACCCAATGACCCATCTACATGCACCCAGTGACCCATCTGCATTCACCCAACGACCCATCTACATGCACCCAGTGACCCATCTGCATTCACCCAACGACCCATCTACATGCACCCAGTGACCCATCTGCATTCACCCAACGACCCATCTACATGCACCCAGTGACCCATCTGCATTCACCCAACGACCCATCTACATGCACCCAGTGACCCATCTGCATTCACCCAACGACCCATCTACATGCACCCAGTGACCCATCTGCATTCACCCAACGACCCATCTACATGCACCCAGTGACCCATCTGCATTCACCCAACGACCCATCTACATGCACCCAGTGACCCATCTGCATTCACCCAACGACCCATCTACATGCACCCAGTGACCCATCTGCATTCACCCAACGACCCATCTACATGCACCCAGTGACCCACCTCCATGCACCTCCATGACCCCGCCAAGGGACAGTGGAAGGAGGTGCCAGGTGGCCTTTCAAGTGAAAGGGCACACGGTAACCATCTGCCTTCTGCTTTCTCACCCTGGAATACCAAAGATGTCACGCAGTATTCATATTCCTTTCCATTCACTCACCATTCTTCCCTTTTATTCAGTTCATATTCCAGAAGCTTAATAGAATTTTAAAATCCGAAGATGGGTAAGAGGCACTTGGGGTTGTTCAATGCGTTTGCAGTATCTAAGTTCTGCTGTTCATCCTAATGGTCCGTGTCAAAACACAACGAGGACTACAGCATTAGGCTTTACGTCTTTGTAAAGCACACAAATGAGAGGGAGCCTTTATGCTGTAAGCAAGATATGAAAACAAAATTAGCGTTACTTCATGAAGCAATTACCTCAAGGTAGTGTCTCTGCCTGACGGGCAAAAGCTGATGACAAACACATCATCTCCTTTGCATTTAAGCATATCTGCTGATACTCAGGCAGAAGTACCTAGACACGAAATGCCATCAGGCACCAAGATGAATATTTGAAACAATTAATTCCTTAGTTCTTTATGTTGACTCGGAGTGATACCATCGCACCGATGCTTCGGTTCCTGCGTTGCTAAAGCTCTGCGTGTGGGAAACCCACACCAAGCCACGCTGAGCTTCTCGCTGGGTTTGTACCGCACCAATTCCGCAGCCTCGTGGGGGGATGAAGTGCTGCCCCTCCGTGACAGCCTCTGCCCACAGCTCCTCAGAAGTGTTTTTGCACAGAGCAAGGCCAAAATGTAGGAAAGCAGTCATTTTGCTGGAGCGCAGAAAGTTCAAGAGCAGTTTCTGCTTAGCTGGTATCACCCAGTGGGTTTCCTCCCCGTGTGCTTCATGGAGCTGTTGAGGTTGGAAAAGCCCTCTCAGCCCGGCTGTGCCACAGCCCCAGTGTTTGATGGCTGATGTGTGCTTGCAGGACCACAGCACCTGGCTCGGCGTGGCACGCTGCTGTTTGCATCACTGGTGATGCGGTTGGGTTCAGGCCCTGGAAGGACCTCTCGCTGAAATGGGCTGATGCAATATTTATATCGTCTGCAGCATGGCTTCCTCTAAAGCTTTGACTTCAGCTCTCTTGGGCACTAGCAAGGAGAAGAGTGAGCAGGCAAAACATTTGAGAAAATGACCTAGAGAAGAAAGCAACAACAAGAAAACAAAAACAATGTCAGAAGCCATTTTCATTTGCAAAGTAATATTTATATGCTACGCTGCAGGAACGTCTCTCCTGATGCTGTTGTTTGATCCAAAAGACGTTTAGGTTTCAGCACGCAGAAGCTGTGTGAGCTTAATTAAAGTCAATTCTGCACAGGGACATGGAGGAGGACAAGGATGGAGAAATGGATCTCGGCTGTGGGTGCTCCCTGCCTGCTGACAGCCCTGCTCTGCACTGCTGGGCCCCTGCGACCTGGAGACCACATCATGGGAGGGGAAATCTCGGAGGGAGGATCTTGGCTTTTCATGGTGACTTGATAAAGAAAGGCTTTTTGTTATTTTGTTTTATTTAGCGGCCTTTGTTTCATTAAAAAGCACACGTACGCTTCTGCAAGCTTAAGAAGAAACGATCAAGGAGTGGACAAATATTTTAGTAGTTAGGTACTTTGGTTCCTGTCAGTTCTGTACAGTGCCCCTACACCCTAATTACACACAAACACATGCAGGAGACTCAGACTTGACCAACTGCTGGACTGTCAATCAAATGGCGAGAGTTAAATTGAGCAGAAAGGATTCTTTCGTGGTGGAAGACACTGGCTGACCTTAAAATGCACTTGCACGTGGTCCCTGTCCTCTCTTTCCAAAAACACACAGTGCTGAAGGGCAGTACTCTGACTGCTTTTCCCTAATGCCAAAGGAAGGGCAGAACACCGATGTGAATCCTGGCAGATGAAGAGGAGTCACTGCAGGTGTGTGCGGCGTCTCCGGGGTGCCCCGTGCCCCTCCTGGCACCCCCCGTGTTTGCCCGCGTGCTGCTTGCTGTGTAAGCACATCCCAGGAGCTGATACGCTGCCTGGCACGGTTGTAGCTGGGAAAAAAAGCCTGGAACAGCTCTTCATTCACTGTGGCCTTGACAACACGGAGTGTCAGGGTCCTTGACGATGCATTTAGAGAAATAGCAGTAACCATGAACTCGTGCTAACTACCATGGTTTTTACAACCAGATCATTTAAACATATTCTGAGCAAAACAATGATGTGAGCATATTGTTAGCAAGCTTATTAGTCCTCTGAAACTGCCAAGCAAAACCCATTAATGGTAAGAATCATATCTGATAAGATTAACGTTTGCAAAGACATTCTTCTGAGGACTGGAAAAATGCGAATCGCAGAATCACAGAATGGCTGAGGCTGGAAAGGACCACCTGGGATCACCCAGTCCAGCCCCCAGCTCCAAGCAGGGTCACCTGAGCACATTGCCCAGGGCCATGTCCAGATGGGTTTGGGCATCTCCAGAGGAGACCCTACCAGCAAACTGTGCTGCTCTTCCAGGCTCTGCATCCTCACGTGCAGATGGGGCTTCCTGGGGTTCAGACTGATCCCATTGCCCTTGTCCTGCTGCTGGGCACCACAGAAAACAGCACAGCCCCATGCTGTTGATACCCTCCATTAAAGCATTTGTACACCCTGATAAGATCCCCTCTCACCTTCTCATCTCCAGGCTGAGCAGCCCCAGGGCTCTCAGTCTTTCCCATCAGAGAGATGCTCCGGGCCCCCACCATCCCTGCAGCCCTCCGCTGGGCTCGCTCTAGGAGTGAACATCTGATTGGTTCCGTTACATCAGTTGGCTCTAACGTGCTCACAGCCAGGTGTGCCCTTGCCACATCCCCCGTGGTTTTTGCTGGATGAGTACTGCACTGTTGTGGCACTTCTTTGGATATCTCTTTAGGTCTACAGTAAATGAGAAGCTCAAAAAAACTATTAAAACGATTTTATGAGCGATATGGTGACAAGAGATTGCACATCTAAGACGGAATTGGGGTCCAAGATGCAGGAGAAAATGGTCACTTTTATGAATTTGTAGTAAAGCTGATGTTCCCTCTTTCACTGGCACGGGAACTCGCGCTCCTCCACCCAACCCCTGCTTCCGTTCCCTTGAGCACAGCCTCTTTTTTGCTTATTTTTTGAACAGGAACTCTGCTCACTGCTGCCTCCGCTACAGCAATGCAGAGGGTTCCCATGAACAAGCCCCCACGCTTTCACTACTGACTGACATGCGATTGCATTTGCCAATGTCTCTTTGTCAATGAGGAATGAGGATTGTCAGCACAGGCACAGGAAATCGCTCCAGCTCCTTGCTGCTGCTGCAATCTGTGGTGTCACTGCGCTGCAGCATACACCTGCTCAGCTTTGCACAGTAAGAAACCATTGCATTACGTTCTTTTACAACCATGCACACAGCCTGTGTTTGTTTTAAGGATGGAGAGGGTGCGCAGTCTCAGCTCCAGGCTGGTAACACACTGTCGGGTCCCTTCCAGGCAAATTGTGTGAGTTAAGCCATCAACCTTTAAAAACACAAGTCTGTGACACGATTCTGCACAGATCCCAAGCTGGATGGTAGTGGCAGATCCGACTGTAAGCCACGGTAAGTGTTTTGTACACACGCGCAAACACCTGGCACAGATAGAAACCGGTTCAAAAGGGTTTTGACATTGGCTCTTCAAACTTAGAAGCATTGAGATGCCAGAGAGAAAACAAGTGCTGAGCTGAAAAATGTGCTGAAAACATGCCTGCATGTGTACTTCAGCTTTAGTGGATGTGGAGTAAATGCTGACTCGGGGAAACCCTTCGGGCCGGTTTCCTTTCCAGTGAGTAAAAGGTGTTGGGTGCTGTGCCTAGAGCTGCAGCACCTGCTCGTTATGCAGATTTGCTACCTGGATTAATTAGCCTGTAACTGTAAGCTGTGCCTGGCACCAGCTGCTGTGCTGCTGCTCAGCGCTGTGCTTGCAGGTGCCTGCAGGATGCTGATGGGGTTCTAGGGAGGCGGCTGCAGGAGGTGGCTGGGAGCTGTGCAGCCCCGGCAGGAGCAATGCCCTGCTGCAGCCCCATCCTGCTGGTGAGTTGTGCTTCCCTTGCTGAGACTGTGAGAGCTGCTGCTGTGTTGGTTGTACGTGCCACTTCCTCCTTGTAGTGCTGCACCAAACTGGAAAGTCGTTGCTGAGTGTAACAAAAGTTAGAAGGGGATAGCAAAATAAGATGAAAGAATTAAAAACCTAGAATTAAAAAAATAAGTTGGGTTGTGATGTTGATGTTGACAGAAGCAGAGATTGGCTTTGTGTCCGTTCCCTCTGCAGCCTGTTCCCTTGCTCTGAAAATGGGAGAAAGGAGGGAACTGGAGGGCCTGGGTCCCAGCACCCTTTGCACGATGCTTTCCTCTGCCGCTGCTGTCTCATCCTGATACCTCCGGAGCGCAGCCCTCGCACTGGGCCAAGCAAGGACATTGGGAGCTTTGCTCTTGAAATTATCAGCGCTCAGGCAGAGCTGTGAACCGTGCTAAGCTCCCCGACCTTGTGGCATTATCATAAAGCAATCTGTGCAGAATCCAGCTGTCTCAGCACTTCCCCTAAGATGCCATACTTGAAGTATCAGGGGGCTCATTGTTATTTGTAATCACTTTTTCTTACGCTCTTGCAAATTCGGGTCATTTTTTGCTAGTTGTGTGAGCTCGCCTGCCAGGCTGGGCTGAGCTCACTGATGGAGTGGGGTCGATCCTGTGCTGGGTGTTGGGCTGATGCAGCTTCATTCAGGGATTTTATGCATTTTGCTGTGTGTGTACCGATGTCTTTAGATGTCAGTGTGGTGCTTTTCTCTCTGCTTCCTGCGTAGCTGCAGTTTAAAGGATCTTTTCAGGAAGAGAAACAAACAGGTCTTGGCAGGAATGCACAGATCTGCTCATGGGGGTGTTCTGATTTTTTTAGAAAAGTTTTGGAGTAGTTGGCCAGTCGTGGAGCCACTGCCACGCAGAAAGCAGGCTTTTCCCTTCTATGTGCTGGGGAGCTGGAAGATCTATGTCAGTGCCCTTTGCAGCCATCCCAACAGGAGGCACCATGCTCTGGGCCCTTCCTCACAGAGCCCCTTGGTTTGTCCCTTCTCTGTGTTTTGGTATGGCTAATATTTTATGTACAGTTTTTACTGCCACAGAAGCAAGCAGTGCCTATGAAAGGCGTATGCTGGATCTGAGACATCTGTTTTGGGAATATCTGAGCAATTAGCTGGGATTTACTCACCGGCAGCCAGGTGCATATGTGCATGATTTATGGAATTTGCATATGCTTGATGTGATTTATGTTTCTGGTGAATACAGCAGTATCATTTCCATTCGGATGGGGGCTGTGTTCTGGGTGCCTGCTCCCTGCTCTGCATCGACTGCAGCACCCATGGCTTGGGGGGGTGACACGTGGTCACCCGGGCAGCTGTGATGTCCCCAAGCTCAGGTGATTTGGGCAGAGCTCTGGAGCAAACCTCCAACCCTCGCTATGCTCACACAACTGACTGTTCTCATTTATTAGCTGCTGTGCGGCTTTATCTTCATTTTAGGAAAATTACTGGCTAAAGCCTTGCTTTGTGTCTGGATTTTTTAAATACAGGAAATCCAGCGATCTTCACTCTGCCTCATTTATACTTTACTACGGTGGCTCTTCTATTATTTATTCCTGTAACACATGATAAAATAAATAAGGCGTCTGTTTATGAGTACAGCCTGGCTAACACTCCAGAAGGCTTCAGGCTTCATTTTCACTAAGTTGGATGGTGAAGGGCATCCAGATCTTATTTTTCTGTTTCTGCACCATGAAGCCGTGGATGCTGGTGGCTGCTTCGGGCTGGGGGTGGGCTTGGGGATCTGAGAGGGCTTTTCCAACGTCAGTGCTTCTATGATTCTCTGACTCTACGAATCAGCTGCTGAATGGATCCTGGGCAGAGGCCAGCATCCTCTTCCTCACCCATTTTGCCATGCACAGTGACTCAGATCCCGATACCAGTTTGGGTCAATTCTACGGGGCCCAGTTCCCTTTCATTTAAAATTATATAAGAGAATTTGACTTGGGTTTGGCATCAAATGTTTTCCTTTTCTTGTTGAGACAGGAGCATGGAGGGCTCTTCTCACCCCCACTGGGGCCATGGGGCTGCTCATGGTCACACAGGGAGGGCTCTGGGAAACCCCCAGATGTCAGTGCTGAGGTCAGTATGAGCGCAACACCTGAAATCAGTGCACTGCCAACTGAAGAGACTGAAACATGCGAAACTTTGGGAGTTGAAAGTTACTTTCAAAAGGTATTCATCTACATTGTACAAAGCTGCTAGAAATACTGGCTGCGTTCTGTTAAAGCTTCAAAGCGTTGGACTTTGTTGTGATTTCACTTTGGAACGAAGGAACAGAATATATAAACTGCGTTGTGATGGGCACCCAGCTCCGGAGCTCTGAAACCCCCTCTGAAGGAGACTGCCCGCCCTTCAGCCGCGAGGCTGCGGCTCCTCTCTGATGCTCTTGTGAGGCTTCTGAAACTAAGTGGCATAAATATTCCAGCAGTGTTTTCAGTACTTCCATCAGCATCCTTTTCTACTTTAAATTGCTCACATCTGCCAGTTATCTGACTTTGAAATGAGTGGAGAGTCATCCGCTTCCCAAAAATTTTGTTAGCTATCTTATGTATCACTGAAACTCCTTGGTTTTGATAAAACACCGTATCTGATGAAAACTACTTCATCAAAGATGTTCCAGGAAGCAGTTCTGTAGAAGGAACTTCTGTTTTTGTGCTTGTTTGTTATCACTACTGTTTCTAAATTTTGTTTTTGTTTTAACAATTACCAATGGGATTTCAAGAGCCTGCAGCCCAGACGTGGTTCCCCGGTGGAAGGGGAGGGCCTGGCCACCAGGAAGCCCCCAATGGCCGGTGAGACCCAGCAGCTCTGCAGGTCCATGGCTCGTGGCATCATGCGGTACCGTGCAGCTGCAGCAAGGCCAGCCCAGCACACCGTCATTTGGGCCGATCCACACCATTTAAGAGCTGAGAAATTGCGGGTGTATCGAATGCTGAATTTTCACAGCACAAAGTTAGCAGAGATGCTTCTGTAACTGATAAAGTGGGAAACTTCACAGCACTGAATGGCCCTCACATTCACACTTCCACATGTGTCACAGTGTGGTGTTAATGCACTCTGAGCAATGACACAAAACATGTACAAGTGTTGGCTGGGCAAGTAGCCTGCTGGTTCTCTCGTGCTGTCCGTGCTGGTTGCTTATCGCGAGGTTCTCACCTTGCTGACGGTGACAGCAGCAGGGCAGCAGCTGGCTCGTGCTCAGGGTTCATCCCCTGCAAGCCAGGTCCTTCATCAGGCGTGCACTGTGCTGGATTTCAGGTCATTTCCTTGCATTCATAGAGCTTGCAGCAATCCTGACATCTCCTCCTGTGAAATGGGGCAAGAGGAAAAACCCTCTGGGTTTACAGGTTTGCATGGACTGTGAACCTTTCCCAGCCATCATCCTGGGCAGGACTCGTCCCCGTGCAATTTCTGAGAATCATGCATACACACCATATGGAAATTGTTGGAAATTTGTCTTGATTGGAGAAAGTATTTGACATCAGAGGAGCACAGGTAGGTGAAAAAGGCAACTGTGAAATTATGCAATGTTCCGTAATGAAACACATCAAAACGGAAAGTGTATCTTAAATATTTCCATGAAGAAAGAAAATGCAGAGGAGAAAGGGATGTGACAAGATTACAGGAGCTGAAATGTAATAGTAGTGAAAGTAAAGGAACAAAATTATTCTAGCAATTGTAGGGAAAATCTTCATGTAAATGTTGCAGTTTCACCGTAATTTTAACACGGTGAGGAAACTGTAGACATGGAAGCCCTAAAAAGTCTGAATAAAGGATGGCTTTTATCCAAAAATATTTATGCAAGCAGAGAAGAGAGATCACCAAAAAGAGATCTGGGTGAAACATCTTCCACGGAAAAGCCAATGTTTTTTCAAAGTGCCTGAAAAATGGCAGAATGCCTTTTAAAGGAAAACATCCCAGAGACGTGTTGAAGGCTGAGTACTTAAAGAAACACAGATAAATATACCAGGACTGAATAACTGTGAAAATAAGGCAGATCCGGGGAAATGAGGAATGGGAGAAACTGCACTTAAAGCTGACTCAAAAGTTAGTGAGGTATTGATGTCCTCTTTAAGACCTATCTTCAGCAAGAGAAGCAGATATGTTTGAAGAGTTGTGAAAGTTACCAAAGAGCAGCACTTGATGAAGGAAATGTATGGAAAACATTATTTAGTTTCGCCTGATATTCATGCTCAGGTGCTATGGGAGGCAGTAAATTAAGTTTCTGAGCCTCACGATAGCAGATTTTGAAAATCTGTTTGAAATAGTCTTGGAGCCAGCAATATAGAGAAAAATGAATGTAAAGCTAATATTGAGAGTAAAGGAAGAATGTGCCCAGGCCGGGTGGCACAGCAGAAGAGGATTCTGACAGATGGTCACCTGCGGGGCACAGGGGACATCCCTGCCATGAGACCAAGGCCACTGAGGAAGCGGTCCCCAGGCACAGGGCAGAGCCCTGGTGTCCTGCGAAAGTAAATATTGATGAGGAAGAGCTGTGAATTGCCGAGCTATCCTGCAAATTATTGGATGACTGCAACAGACTGTGGAGGGAAAGATATGTTCTGAAAAGAACTTTTGAGCACAATGCTTCATTCTCTGCAATGCTCATCTTCAAAAAGCAAAATGGGGAAGGATTAATGGTCTAGGAGCCCGAGCAGTCACACTTCCTGGAACAAAGAACAAAGACACTAAGCCTGTCTTCAAATGTCCCTGTTTTCTACAAAGGAATATAATTTTGCTTCTGTCATCATTTCAAGAAATACTTTTTCCACAATGATTTCTTCTCTGAAGTCAAAGAGCTGAAATCTTGCACAAAAAAAAAGAAAAAAAACCCTCACATTTTCTTAAAAAAAAAAAAAAAAAGAAAGGCAACACAGACTCTTATTTTCCTGACAGAGGCAGAACCCATTTGAGACAAGAGGAAAGAGGGAGAAGCCGGGCACGGTTCAGTGAGGAGTGTGAGGAGCTCCCCGAGGCGGCAGCGGGGCCGGGCCCACGTGGCGGCTGCGTGGCTGGGCCGTGCCCAGCCCCAGGCCATCACCTCAGTGCCACAGAGCTCATGGCACCTTGCTGCCCGGCACCGGGCCCAGTGCTGCAGCTCTGGGACATGGTCACAGATGGCAGCATTGAGCCAGGAGGATGGCAGCATGGAGCCACTCCCTATGTCCCTGCTTAGCACTGGGGACCTGCAGCGCTGAGCCTGCAGCTGGCTGCGGCCTGGTGGAAGGGCTGGAAGGGAAGCATCTGGCTGTGGCATGGCATGCTGCTCAGCTGTGAAGGATGCTGTGCCTTTGCATTTGGAGATTGTTTCCCATCATCTCTTGCCCAGCCCTGGTTGAGGCTGCAGAAGAGTGATGGTGCGTCTTGGCTGCTGTGGAGAGGCCACTAAAGGAGTTCTTGGTCGCCCCGCTGTCACCGCTGCACCAAGCTGCTGCTGGGCAGAGGCTGGGCTCTGTGCAGTGTGTGCCCTGCATCCAACCTGTGTGTCAGCTTCTAACCCCTGCAACTGAGATGTGGGCGAAGCGAGGCCTCTTGTCCAGCATGGCCCCCGCTGATCGCTCAGAGTGCTTTCGGGTCACACACCATGCAGAATTATTGGTACTGAAAGGAAATCCAGAAACTGACCTGAATCCATGTGAGAAATAAATCGAAATTGCACTAGCTGCTCATGCTGAGAGTAAGCAAAATGTAAGGAAGATGCACTGGCTGCATTGTGCACTTGACAGTCACCAGAGACCTTGCTTTCAGGAGTACCTCTTAATTTCCAGGCATGCATTGTTGGCGTATAAATAAGTTATAATATCTCATCTGAAAACAAGCACTTAGGAATCAGCATTTCTCAAGCTGTAACGTTATTATGCAGAAAAAGCATTGTCAAGGTAACGACCTGGCTAGTAAATAGCTGGCGATGCTCAGCGCTGTCCCGAGCAGCCTGATGGACTCTGTGGCTTTTGAACTGTATTTACTGCGAATGAAGAAATGAGCCCACTGTTCTGAGAGCGAGGTGCTCCACGCCACACCGAGCACCAGTGTCTTACAGGGGGTGACCTGCCTGACTGCCGAGCTGCCGTTGTTTGGATTCTCACCATGCAAGAGACACCATGTTAATTCATCATCTTGGACAGTGATACTTTCAGGAATGACACCGTTACAGTATCATAAAACACTAATTAGCTGTCACTGTCACATTACACTTAAAGTTGTCATTTCACAGAGGTCCTGCAGGAAGATGTGAAGTGTCAGCAGTCAGAGACCCTTGTTCTCAGGAGAGTGTGGGTCGATGCCGCTATTCGGAAGCACCCAAGAAGACGTCAGCTCCAGAGGAACACCTTGTTTCTGCTTTTTTACTGTGGAAATGTCTGGCTGTGCTAGAGGAGAGATGAAAAGCTCTGTTACTTACTCCAGTGTGATTGCCTTCCTCTACACTATGCCTCCTCACTTACAGGCTGATAGATAGTGTCACGTTATCCCGGTTTGGATCGCAAGCCCAAATGCCGCATTTTCTTCATGAACCGTGGTGTCTGGATGATAAATGAGTAACGAGCAGCTGGGATGACTGATGCAGCTGGAGAGCGTCCTCCTGGTTCGCTCCTGGAGGGCTGCTGGGGAAGCGTGGCTGGCTGGAAACTTTGCCTCTTCCTCTGGCATGCACAGCTTTAATTCCCCTTTCTCTGTTCCTTTCGGAAGTGAAATCTTCTGCCTTTCAACTCAGTTTTCACCCAAACAATATTTTAACCCGAGGAAAGTGGGGCATGGGCTGAGCTTGCCACCCAAGCACCATGAGGAAGGAACAATGAGAACTTACTACAGTCAAAATACACAATCCTTGGGTTTGGAGATGAGCAGGAAGTAAAAGAGAGATGATTTCTATTGCAATTAACCTCTCTGCTTGTTGTAGATACAGTTTGTGGGATTTTACAGCTTTGGAATTGTGAAGGGGTCATTACAGAGGTTACACATTGTTGTAAGTATATGCTTTCACCTCAACCTCCTTTCCAGCCCTTCCTGTTGTGGATAAGCGAGTTGGCAGGTTAATGCTCTTGGAGAATTACGGACAGGCTTTGCTTAAGTTTTAGAAATGACAGTGCTCTTTGGGACAAGAAAGGTGGAAACACCTGCTCCCGCTCTGCCTGCAGAGGATGAATCCATGCAGGCAGCCAGCCCTGCTGTCACCGCTGACACCACGCTCACCGAGCGCGTGTTTACCAGCGCGGGAGGGAAAACTGCAGACGAGTCACCATCGTTAAATATGCTCACCACAAATATTTACTTCATTACTGGAAAAGCTGATACTCATACATGTGGTCAAATAGAAACCAGGCACAGCAGCTCTGTATTTTTTCAGCCCATAGGCAGCAGTTTGCCTTCTTGGCCGCAGCTGTAATCCTCTGGCTTGTAACCCAAGCCCTACGCTGCTGGTTTATTTACTGCACTGGCACAACTGGGCAGGATCCTCACCAGCTGCCACCATTCTTGTTCATGGCAATGGGAGAAAACACAGATACCGGCCATCAAGACAGATACTGCCTGTGCACCATCCCAATCTTACATTAATTTTATGAGTTGCTTTAAAGGAAGTTCTGAGGAAAACCAGTGAGATCAGACATTTCGCCATCTTCTCAAGAGCTCCTTTCTCTGGCAGCTCGCCATTTTGGATTCAGCTCCCAGCTCTGTAGTAGGAGGACAGCTTCCAGGGCACAGGTAATAATCTCTCTCCCTTTCTCTCTCTTGCTTATTGTGTTTTAGTCGCTGATTATTTTTTTTTTTTGAACGCCAACTCAGCCTCCTTCTTTGTACACATTTTCTATACAATACGTCTTGTGGAGGTAGCATCTTCAAGTGTTTAGTGTAATGATGGGAGCACTGAGGCAGCTATGTGGATAATTTATTTGATTTAAAAATGCTGCCGCATTTATACTTGAAAAACTTTAAAGAAAATTAAACTCATTAAAAAAACCCACATAAATTGTTTTTGCAACAAAGCAATTAAGAAATCTCAGCTCTCCAGCACGGTGGGCAACATTCTAAATAAAATAAAGCCCAAATTACCTTTTGCTGGAAACAAAGTAAGAGCTATCTCTTGTGACTTAATAAGAAATTGAGGTTTTTAGAATTAATACAAAGATGTAGCAGCTCCCTTCTATACGTGTTGCTAAGCGTCTTGCTGAAATTGCCTCAGTAAAAAAGCAAACAATTCAAAGGATCACATCTATGAGAGAATTTCTTTTTTGCCAACTAAATTACTCTGCTTTACAGGATGCAGAAAGGAGTCAAGGATTTTATTTTCTTCCCCCACTGCACGGATGCACAAAGGTTTGATAGGATTGGCTTTGTTTTATTTCCTTTGTCTTTAGCTCCACACTACTCCTTAAAGCCCCCACGTTTCTATGGGAACAAAGCAATAACACCGAGCCAATGGCTTGCAAAATGTGGGGCCTGTCCTACAGACCCCGGGAGCTGGCTATAGTCACACCAGCAGCCCCACTGAACACAGCCCAGCAGACAGCAGCTGCCCAGGCCAGCCTGGCCACCAGGCCACGGTGCTTGGAGTCAGCGTGCCATGGGGACCATGAAGGCTGAGCACATGGAGGGCTGAGCCTGGGACGGTGGCAGTGGGCACCCCTCACCCAGACAGGGACCCTGATGCTAGTGGAGCTGGAGAAGGGTGCAACCCGTTCAGTGGCTCTCAGGGCTGTGCTGCGGGGCAGTGCCATGCAGTGGGCATGGCAGGCCGGGCACCCAGCGGGGCTGGCGGGCGGCGTGAGGAGGAGTGCGGCAGGCAGGCCGCGGCCTGGTCTGCGAGGCGCTGGAAGGCGGCCAGTTCCTCAGGGCCCTCCCGAGCCTGCTTAATTGTGTGAAATAAGATGAAAAGACAGGCTAATGAGAAACCCCATCTGCCAGCCAGCTAAAATTAAGTCTGCCTTCTTTTGCAAAACGTGCTCAGATATTTGCATCCTTTTAATATCCCTTCATATGGCCGAGGTTTCAGGCGTGTAACGGTGCCCCCAGCTCTGATTCTTCCTTCAGTTTCCCTGCTCTGCCCCTGAACAGCAGGGTAAGTGGAAAAATTTGGCTGAAGGGTTCTGTTTCAGCATGAACTTATTTAGGAGAGCATCAGCTAATAAAGGCTGGAGCCCAACCTGCTTATTATTACATTATATTACATGATTCATTGATTCATGGTATCAAATTGGTTATGGATGCGGTATAGCAGGTGGCCTTGTGGCACTTTTGAACTTCCTAGAAGAAACTAGGACAAAAGTACAAGTGAAGAAAATTCTCAGAACAGCCCTAAGGGTTATTTATGTAGGGAAAAACGTATTTAAGGAAAGGTTTTGTGTTTTACATGGTCTACCCTATTTTCCCATACAATTTTTGTGCCCCGAAATTATTTATCTGTTTAGTTTACCTTAGTAAGTGCTCTAGTGGTGTTCAAGGAGAGGTATTTATTGCTGCTACAGCTCCCCAGCCAAGTGCCCGTGTCCTGATGGTTTCGCTGTGAGGATGGAGTCAGGCAGCACCTGATCTCTATGCAAACTGTGGTCCCTACCCACTGCAATGCACCTGGAGAACAGCAGCACCAAAAGGCTGTGTATGGGCCTCGGAACCTTGGCAAACCATTTGTAAGAAGGATGCAAAGTATTATGTCAAAGCCTGACATGTGCCAGGGATTGCCACCTACGGAGCTGGATACTGATCTAAGCTGGAGCCATTATTATGCATGCATCATTTGTGTTTCTTTAAACTCCAACCCAGCTGATGAATTGAGTGGCATCTTAATTTTCCTTTTACCATCCATTGTTGTAAATCAGGAACCACTTCAGTAAGTCGGCAAAAGTTACAGCAATGTAAAATCGTGGACATGAAAGAAGAATCTATAAAACCTCAGACACAAATAATTACCCAACAACTCATCGTATTTGAAGATCACACGAGTACAAATTCTTAAAGCAAATTGCACACATCTTTGCAAAACACGTATCGATTTTTACCATGCCAATTGAGAAATAAGTGTCTAATAACTTTTTCATGGATTAAGACTGAGGGAAAATGTATTTTTCCTCTTTCCAGAAACTATTGTTCAAACAAAGTAGTATATGTTAATCAATCTTGTGATAATAGCTTTCAGGATAAATGCTTTATTGGAATTCATCTTTTTATTTTTTTTTAAAGTTTGTCCATAGAGCAATGAAAAAAGAGTCAGATACAGCAAGAATAGTATTATGCATATCTATTTTTAAATTGCAGTTATTTTAGGGCTGGGTTTCTGGAAGTTTTGGTGGTACTTTTCAATACAAACCTTCTGTAACCTGAGAAGGTTCCTTTGAAAATGATTAAGTCCAATTACTAACTGCACACATTACGTCAAAGGTTTTGTCAGCTCCGGTGAGCAACTGAAGCGAGGAAGGAGCTTGTGTGAGTGAACACAGCCCATGACGCATCTGCCTGCCAGCTGTATCAATTTCCCTTCCAGGTTTGGTTTGCACGGTCCTGCAGCAGGCTCAGAAGCAGGTGGGGATGTGAACCCTGGGGGAGGGCCGGGTCCCAGCTGGCTGCTGGCTGGAGCCGGGCTGCCCCTTGCCCAGGACAGCCCCGCATGCCTGGCACCAGGCTTGGCCTCTCCACTCTGAGCGCAGAGAAGTGCTGAACAAGACCCACTTAAAAATTAATGCTGAGATTAACATGAAGAATGCTGGTACGGCTGAAGGGGCCTGCACGACATGATAAGAGCAAGTTTTAAAGGAGTTCTCATTTTTGTGAAAATTAGTTTGGGATCCTCATCAGTGTATTCAGGAGGAAAAATATTAGTCTAATGTCTACAGAACAGAGATAAAAAAGAGATCTACTGAAGGAGAAGTAATGAATTTACACTTTTAGCATTCATTTGGAAGTGCAAAAGATATATTACTCTACATTATGCCTATATTAGCCTTAAACAAATTCCATTATGGAAACAAGATTAGAGGAGAGCCGTGCAATCTAAAAACATGCAGGACTTCTACGACTGCTTAAAGCAAAGAGATTTCAGGACTGCGATAAGTGGCTGTACTTTTGGATAAATATATATAAAATACATATTAAAATGATGTAAAGGGACAACACTAAATATGCAACAGCAAGAGGATTCAGGGCTGTCTAACTCCTGCTGTCTGTAGCTCTGCTGTGCTCTGTCAGTGTCCCTGGGGTTTGGGGACTGCACAAATGCTGCCTGTGGTCCTGCAGCCTTGCAGGAGAATTGACCATCACTGCTGGTGCTGCTCCCCTCATGCCCAGATGCCTCCCAGAGCCTTGAGTTGGAGGACTGTGACTGCAAAAACGATGAACCCCCAGCTGACACTGGGCTTGTGCGGGATTTGCTGCTGCAGCTGGATGTGCATAAGAAGTCTGTGGGGCCCGACGAGATTCATCCCAAGGTACAGAAAGAGCTGGCTGATGTCATCATGAGACCTCTCTGAATCATTTCTCAATGGTCTCGGGAATCTGGAGAGGTCACAATCAACTGGAAGCTGACAAACGTCCCAGTTTTCAAGAACGATAGGAAAGGAGACCCTGCTAATTACTGGCCTGTCAGTCTCACTTCAGTGCCTGGTAAAATTATGGAGAAAATTATTCCGAGCTTTACTGAAAAATGTCTGTGTGACAATGCAGTCATCGGCTGGGCAATCAGCAAGCTCATGGAGTTTAACAAGAGCGAGTGCTGGATTGAGCACCTGGGAAGGGGCAGCCCTGGCTCCGTGTACAGGCTGGGGGACGAGAGGCTGGAGGGCAGCCCCCCAGAAAGGGATCTTCAAGCAAGCTGAACATGCATCAAGTGCAACGTAAAGGAAGATTTTTGTGGTGTCCAACTACAAAACGTAGCAGAATGTTGCTCTCATCTAATACGTGGTAGTATTAAAGGCATTTTCATTGCAGGTGGCTGTCCTGCCCTTCCATGTGCACTGTGACTGCATGTGCTTTTTCATGAAAATCCTGATAACATCAGGGAGCGTGCCGTGCCATCCCATTTACTGGGGCCTTGCAAAAAAGTGATACATTGGAAAAGGTTTAGTGCAGCGACAGATGTTTTGATTGTGTACGACATGCCATCGGAGGAACCATGCACTATCATTCTGTGCAATATACAGCACTCATAAATAATTTTTATTATACCAAGACCCACACTAATGGAACCTTCTGCAGCCAAAATAATGAGCAGCCGCAACTGTTCATGTATAGATAATCTCCTAATGCAGATACACCAGCCGTCTTCTTCTCCCAAAATGTGTGGCTTTGCAAAATTAATTCGGATTCTTATTATGCAAAGTCACTTGGTATCAGTGTTGCAAAAAGCTGGCTCCTTTCTGGTTGAGATCCTTGCTTATTAAAAAACATTTGGAACCATGCGGCAAAATGCCTTCCATAGGAAGAGGTTTTTAGAAGCGTACTGACAACTTTTAAGCTAATTTTTGTAGCAGCTTTACACAAAATTGCATAGAAGAATGGTGGAAAGTGCAACCTGCTCATTGTTGAAGGATTACCTCTGGAATGGTACAAATCTTGGAAAATTGTTGACGTGGACTGTGAGCCATGAGTTCCGTGCCAGGAAAGGAGAGGAGAAGAAGCGTGGAGGGAGCAAGGGAGGACCCAGTGGCGACAGGGCAGCTACACTTCATTTAATTAAATACAAACTCTTAGTTCCTCAGATTTGATTCTAGGAAGTCCAGATCTGCAGTCCATTTTACACTTCAGAGAAATAGAAAGACAAAAATTAGAAAAATAGAACTTTTAAAAAAAGCAACTTAGTAAAAAGTGAGCAAGATCCTGTTTTAGTGGGATATGAAGGGGGCTGTGTCTGTGCATAAGTGCTGAGATGCCTCAGGACCACGTGGAGACTATTTCTGCATCAAGCAGCCAGTAGACGTGCTGCAAAGGGATGCATTCCTTGCTTCCTCTTTTAGATCACTTCTGAATCTAAGCTGATCATGAAAAGTTTATAAACGTAGATTTATCTATCACTCAGGATTTTTCAAGATGGGAAGCTTCAAAACACATTCCTGCTTTGTTAATATTCTTATTCTTTCTTCCTTGGCTCCTCCTGAGCCATGCTGCTTCTCCTCTGTGGAGATGATGAGAAGGAGAGGAACACCACAATGCCGGAGTGAAAGGCTCATGCCGTATTCTCAGAGTTCATCTGGCTTACTAGTTTCAAGCTGATCAAAGCCTTTGTAAGCAACTTTACTGGGACAATCTATAACAAAAACCGCAAGCTGAGACCTGGGCACCTGGCAGGAGCCAACCTTGCCCTCCAGCAGCACGGGATGGGTGCTGGGGAGGTGCTGCTGGGGGAGGCACGCGGGGCTTTGCCACGACCTACTTACAGCTCAGCTCGTGCGACGCCGGGCGCGCCAGTGGTGACATGCCAGAGCAGAATGACATGACAGCCGCAGATCTGAAGCTCTCGCTGAATAACTTAACCACGAAAACATGAAACCAAGCCTCCTCTCCTGGAGCCGACAGTGATGAGAGCGAGCGGAACTAGAGAGGGGTGAGGAAGAATTCGGGTTTGAGAAAAGACAAGCTGCCATTTGAGGAATTTGAAATTATGTAGAATAGGTTCTTTTAATAGTCTGTTTAGGCTTCCAGAATCTTTCAGCCAATTACTCACACGCTGATATTCTCAAACCAAGAGAATCTCAAATATGACTTTTTAATAACTTTGGTTACCCCGTCCTGAGGTATTTCACTTTGATCGCCAGCTCCAAAGATTGGCACAAGAGGCAACAAGCACAGCTCTGAGTGCAGCATTGTCAGACACGGGAGGTCAAGACATGGTGAAGGATTGCTTTTAGAAGCAAGTAACAAAACTGGAAATGAATTTTGGTGTTTGAGAAGCCAACACCAAAGTCAGCTTGCTCCTTCCTTCCTTTCCCACACAAGGAACATGCAGACCTCCATACACCCAGAGGTATAACAGTGAAAGGATTTGTCTGAAGGCACTACATCGAGGAAATGAACTGGATGTTTTTCTTGACTACGCAATACGGATGGCATGATCCAGGCAGCTTACTAGAAGAGCAAACTGCATTGAATACAAGACTCAGAAAGGCCACTGTGGCTTCTTCAGACTGCAGCAGGGTCTCGAATTCAGCACTCTCTGGAGGAGGATGTTTTGCTGTCTGCATCCTCGGGCAGGAGAAGCATGGGTGACCAGCCACGGAGATCTTGCAAGAAATGCCATTTACCCCATGCAAAATGCTTATGAAAAGCCTATTATCCCAAATGCTCTTATGTAATGTATTCGTGCCACAGTGAACAAATACGGAAGATTGTAAAAATCACCTAAACTTGTGAAAGTCTTAAACAAATGAAAGAAAGATCCGGCTGCAATAACTGTTTCGGTCAGCTCCAACATCTGCACAGGTTGCAGCAAATAGGAAGTTGCCAATATTTATGATATTGTTCTCTCCCTTTCTTTTTCCTCCGGACAAATCTTAGCTATCACTTTGGACTGACACCGGCACTGAAGCCTCACGGTCTGTGTGAAGCTGCAACTCACTGCAGCCAGCTCTATTTATTATCACTGGCGGTTAATAAATCACCTGCTGGATACTTTGCTCTGCTGTCTTTGTGGGCACTGCGTCTGGATTGCCTGGACTGTAATTCCCTTGATCCCTCTTTTTAAGGATAAGCACTCTTTCTCCCTTTCCTGTCCCCCGGGACACCACGAGCTCTTGAAGATAATCACTGACGTTTGTGATTGCTGCCGCCGTTCCCAGGTTTGCCTGGGTAAATGTCACAAGCCTTCCTGCCTTTGATTAACATCTCACTTAATTTAGATATTTATTGATCTCTGCCTCCTGTTTTTGACATGGGACCTTGCCATCTTGTTGCAAAGAGTATTTTCTGAAGTGAGGGACTGGTGGCCGTGCTTGGCCCCGCTGTGCTCCGTGCTCCTCCCAGCACCGCTTCCAGCTCCCGCGTTCAGCACAGCCCCGTGCACCCAAACACATTCCCTCATCGTTTCTAGCATTTATTCTTTTGTGCGGTAAACGGATGCCGTGATTTTTCTGATGAGAGATCGGGTCATCGATATCACATCAGTTAAGCTTAATTACATTTTTAATTCAATGAATGTCAGAAATCTCTTTCCTATCTTATTTCAACAGCTCTTTAATTAAGGATAAAATACGCTGTTTTAGGCCATGCTTTCCAGACCTGACTGCTGTATCCTCTCCCCGTTCCATCTGTGAGCGATACAGAATTCATGTCCTGCAGCATTTCCAGAATAATTTTCCAAGCCCTTTTCCCCCCCACGTTACACAGTTGGAAGTTTCTGGTGCGCAGTTGTAAACAGCTTGGGTTTATTTCAGTTTAGAAAAGGAAGTGATTTTATTGACTTTGGTATTTATGCAAAGATTACCTAACAAGTGAAAGGATTCATTTGTCTGTGCAGGCTTCCAGCATTTGACTGTTAGACAGCTAAATGGGAAGCACACCAGCTGGAGAGCCTGAGTGAGTAATTAGCCATAGAGCTTTTGCCTCGATGACTTTACCTTCCTTCAGTTCAAGAAATGTCTGCAGAGGAACCTCAGCTTTCGTGTTCTGAGCATGAGGGAGCAGAGAGCCTTTAGTGCCAGAGCAGTCGGGTGTCCTTCACCAGCCCTGGGGTCTCTGGTTTGCTCCCCCTGTACCCCTTTCCCCTTAAGGCTCTCCTAGAAGGGTGTCATGGCCAAATCCCAATCATTATTTGCATACCTTTGGACAATGGATTTTCCTGTGTACCATTCACGGAAATCTGAAGACATTTTACTAAGGACAAAAAAAATTAAAGTATTTTTACTATATACATGTATGTAATTACAGGTATGTAAAATATAGGCTTATGTGGCAACAGGAGTAGTTAGAAGAGATGTTGGCCTATTGAACTTCAGTTGTCGAAGCACCAGGAGATGGAAACAACTGTTGTATATATGTATGTATTGTATATGGGCTGATGAATGCCAGGAAGAACTCCAAACAGAGCTAAGTGTAATGAAAAATGTAAATAATGTTAATAAAATAGATAGTGAAAAATGATCATGCAAATGGTATAAATAATATAAATAACGAAAATAACATAAATAGTAAAACAAGTAGCATAAATGGTATAGGTAATATTGTGGAACCACAACATGGTCGGGTTGGAAGGGACCCCCCAGCCCCACCGCTGCCATGGGCTGGGTGCCCCCAGCTCAGCTGCCCAGGGCCCATCCATGGCCTTGGGCACCTCCAGGGATGGGAATCAAGGGAGGAAAGAATAAGCCATGAATTCCAGTGGACACGACTGACCATTGACAATTTAGGGGAATGTATCCCAGTTTCCTGTGTTGTTTATTTTTATTTTTCTATACCACTCTGACTACTACGCCTTCTTATCAGTTACCATTTCAAAAGATGCAGCTCTGAAATCCTGGAGGAATTATTATATGTACAACTTAATTTGTATTTAGATGGGTACCATATGTCTTATTGATCTGATAGCGTAGCTGTTTCCAATAGGTTGCATTTATTCAGGCAAAAATAGGGAAATAAATGTCAACAGCAGTAAGTGGGAGTGCTGGCAGGAAGAATGGAACCTCAGCAGTGCCTGGTTCAGGATCCTGCACAGATCTGATCTGGGAACGGAGAGGGAGTGCAGTGTAATTTTAGTGCTCCTTTTAACATTGCAATAGCAACAGGCAGCGATTACTCGTGGCATTTTCCTGCATAATGATGCGTTGGTGATGAAGCATTGAAGTAAATATCTTATAAGATTTTTTTAATTATTATTATTTTCTTGGCAGAGATTGCTAAAGCACCAGGGACTTTTGCAGATTTTCCCTTAGTGGGACAAGTCAGTGATGATGGAATATGCCTTTTTAAATAGGAAGTGTATTCCTGGCGTATCTGGACCTGCACAAAACCAAGAGCCTGTACAGCAATTTTTTTCCACGACACATAAAGGATAATAGTTTTGAAAATAGGTCACACATAATAATATGAGTAAAGAAAAGAAAACCATCATTAATAAAAATCATTATCCACACACTCAGACAGAGAGAAGGAAGCAATCGGGCACCTTAATGGCCAGAGTGCTTCGCTGAGGTCTGCAGCAATTAGCACTCACCGCTCCTCTCCTGCCCAGTTTGCTCTCCAGCGCATGCATCTTCACTGCTTAAGTGTCTCCTGCGCTGGTTTCATGTGTCCAAAGCTCCCTTGCCTTCACTGAAGTTAATCTTGATATACATTCCTGTAAGTAAACTGTGGATATTGTTTGTTATTGAAGGTAGAGTAGGGTCATTCGGGATGAAGACAACCAGCCAGCACACCTCGTCTGCCACCTGTACCTGCACCAGAGCTGTGGCTGGCAGAGCTGCTTCCATGCCAGTCCGACAGCAGGAAATACAACGCTGCTTTTGCATCTGCCAGTTCTGAACATCACCTTCCCAGGCAAAGCACGGCCACTGCCTTTCGTTTGAAAAATGAACAAATGGACCAAATAAGTCAGAGAATTATATCAAAATGTTCAGGAGAAGTGACCCTGCACAATGCATAAAGCAAAAAGAAGCCAAAGTCATTGATGTGATTCCCTGTGAATTAGTCACACAATATTCTGTGCTAATAAAAATAACCTTTTAAGATGTAAGAAGGCTGATAAATGTTTTCCAGTGTGTTTTTCTTTACGACAGAGAGTGCAGCCCTGCAGCCGGGGCAGGTTTCTGCACCCAGGTCTGACACATGGCACTGACACCGAGCACTGCAGGTTTCATGGAGTGCTACAAACTCCTCCCAGTGCATCATCAGCTGCTATTATTGCAGTTCTGGCCTTTATTGGATTAACTCAATGGGCTTGTGCTGATATTTGCTGTGTGGATTTCCCATGCACCATTGTTGTTGCTTGTATACAGTTCCTCCAAACAGAATGTCAAGAAGGGGAAGCAGGAGATCTCTGCTGGCAATTTTTCTAAGCTTTGCTTGAAACAACCAAATGTAGCAACAGAAATTGACTGAGGTGCTGCACGCAGCAGTGCAATGCCAGCTGTGTCCAGCAGTGGGTCGGGCTCGGGCTGTTCTCCTGCATCGTGTCCCTGCTCCAGCAGCGGCTGTGAAGCGAGCTGCATCCTTCTGCTGTTCCTGGAACAGCCCGTCCTCCTTGCTAGCCTGCAGAAACACTAACGAAAGACTCAGGACACCATTTAAATGAGCACAAGAAGATATTTTAATATCCCCATCAAGATGTGAGCCCTGAGAAGAGCACTGCCCGTCTGCCTCCCAGAACAGGGGCGGCAGGGAACGCTTCTCCAGCGGACAGATGGGTTTTGTAGCCCAGACCAACAGGATGGGTTGGGTTTGCCTGGGGGCTGTGACTGAGGAAATCGGGGGCACATCGAGCAGAGAAGTGCAGAGGGGTGGGAAGTGCCCTCCCACGGGGGCACGCTGCGGTAAGCGTGCTGCCTGAAGCACTTCTGCTGTATTAAAAGCAGAAATTGGAGTATTTACCATTAACTTTATCCCAAGCGGCCAATTACTGTCCTTTTTATTTCCTTTTATTGGGAGATTCAGAGAGCACTCTGCAAACAAACCCCTTCTGAAGTTCCTCAGCAATTATTACCGAGATGATGCACTTCTCTCCTCCTTCTCCCTGCTCGCGGTGCGCGCACCCCCCGCCCGGCTCCCCCCGCTCGGGCC
>WBMW01003579.1:0-28709 GCA_013396635.1 Penelope pileata | reverse complement strand
TCACTTCCTCCTGTTGTCTTCCGCATTTCCCTTCGCTTTCTCCTTCGTTTCCGCTTTATTTCTCTGCGTTTCCGCTGCCTTTCTCCTACGTTCCATTAGGTGACTTATACTCTTCTCCTTGTTTTCCGTACACTTTTCCTCTACGTGTCCAGCCTATCCCCCATGCGTCCTGCCCCTTTCTTCTACCTTTTCCTTGCTGTCTCCTCTGTGCTCCCTTTCATTCTGCCGCTGTTCCAACCGTTTCATCCTACTTTTGCCTTTGCTTCCCGACCTTTTCACCTAGCTTAGGGAGCAATCCTAAGTTATCCACGTTTCCTGCGGCTTTCGCCTGTCTTTCTTTTACTTATTCTCCTTGTTACTGCAGCCTTCCATGCATCCCCTCCTGCCTTCTCCTGTCTTTCCCGTTACTTCTTAAGCGTCCCCGAGCTTGTACCGTGCTTGATCGCCGTTTGCCGTGCTTTCTCTTAGGCATCGGCGCTTTTTCCCTTGGACTCCCCAAAGTGCCCCCTCCCTCTCCTCCTCTTCTTCTCGCCTGCATTCCCACGTGCGTTCTTCTACGGTTTCGAAGCCTTCGCGGCCGCGTCCCTTGTCCTACTTTTCTCCCCGTGCAGGGTTTCTTCGAGCTTTGCCGTTGCTTTCTCACTCCTTTCCCCTTCCCTTATCCTCGGATTCTCCTAGCTTTCTCCTGCGTTTTCCTTTCCCTTTTCCCCCCCCACGCACACATTTTTTCCAGGGGATCCCTTGCGCTTCTTCTTTCTTCGACGTTTTCAGTACGTTTCCCCTCGCTCTCCGCTACGCGTCCCCTTCCGTTCTCCAACGGGCTTGCTACTATTCCCAGCGATTCCCCATGCTGTCGCGCGGTTGGCACGCAATTTCCGCTTGCTATCTTGTGTCCTAGCTTACTCGTACGGTCCCTTTCTTCTTGCCCACGTTTTCCCATGCTTTGCTGAACGTTTTCCCTTGCTTTCTCCCGTGTTTCCCCTTCCTTTTGCTCAGCTTTCGCTTTCTTTCCAATTACGCTGTCCGTGCCCGTTTCCTTTCTTACTCCTGCGTTCTCATCTGCGTTCTCTTCCGTTTCCCCCTTGCTACGTCCTTCTTGACGCAACGTTTCCCCTGCTATCCTCGCTCGTTTACGCTAGCTTTCGTTTTCATTTCTCCTGGTGTTCCCCTAGGTTTGCAAGTTCTTTCTGCCGCGTGTCCACTCGACATCTCCTACCTTTCGCATATGCTCTCGCCATGCCCTTACCTCTCGCTTTCTGCTACGTTGCTCTCTTTGTACATTCACCCCTGATCGAAGGGGAACTACAGGAGAAACGGAAATGCGGCCTAGCGTGAAGGAATGCGAGTGAAAGGGGGAAAGATGGAGAAAGCAAGAAAGAGGAGAAACGACGAGAATATGTGGGAGACGTGGGAGAAAGCGAAGCGAAATGTAGAGGAAAGAAAGGAGGAGAGGTAGCAGAAAGGAAGAGCGCACGGTCAAACCTTGGGAAAGGGAGCTGAATCACGAGGATGAGGAAGGGGAAACTGCAGAAGGCAATGGGAAACGAACGGGAAACTTTGGACGAACGGGATAAAAACGGAGTGGAAGAAAGTGAATGCGAGAGAAAACCCAGCGCTGCCGTACAGGGGAAAAGCTGAGCTGCAAGGAAGACGTCGAAGAACAAAGAAGCGTAGGGGATCCACTGAACAAGTGTGTGCTTTTGGGGGGGAGCGTAAGGAAAACGCAGGAGAAAGCTTGGGGAATCCTAGGATAAGGGAAGGGGAAAGGAGTGAGAAAGCAACGGCAAAGCTCGAAGAAACCCTGCACGGGGAGAAACGTAGGACAAAGCGCCGATGCCTAAGAGAAAGCACGGCAAACGGCGATCAAGCACGGGAAAAACATGGCTACACCTAAGAAGTAACAGGAGAAGGCAGGAGGGAATGCATGGAACGGTGCAGTAACAAGTGCAGGGCAGTGCTTGGGTGATGAAACCTCTATCCAGAGTCCTCGCAGAGGTTGTTAGTGTTCTCTAGTGTGCCACTGAGGTTTCCCTGTGTCCTCGAGGAGTCCCAGGGTCCCCCCAGTGCCGTGTAGGTGAGGGAGGCACAGCAGCTACTCCCGCTGGCACAATGCAGGTGAGCGCAGGTGCCTCTGAACTGGAAGGCCATCCATTCTTTTTTTGTTGAGCATGGAGCTGTGTCTGAGCTCCTAATGGTGCTGTAGATGTCTACTATGCAGGTTAGAGCCTTCCCAGGGGTTGGCAGAGATCCTCGGCGCCCAGTAGTAACCCCTCCACACCTTGATACCAATTTTCTCCCTGCCTGCGTCCATTGCTGCTGTTCTGGGGTAGATGGGGTGGCTGGTAGATGTGGGGCTGTGTTGCACGTGAGGCTGTGGTGTGTCCCTCGGTGATACCTGTGTGCAGCTGGTTCCCCCATGTGTGGTCCAGGTGCCCCCCACCCCTCAGTGTTGGCATCAGTGGAGTGGTTGGTTGTGTTCGATGTGAGAAGCAGAGGCTGACATGTTGGGTGCCCCCCAAGTGGGCTCAGTGCTGGCTTTGAGCAGAATGCTGGTTTGCAAATGTATGTGTACCCCATCCAGCAGCAGCTGCACGTCCGCAGAGCAGCGCTCTCCTGGGACACACGATTGATTCAAGGTGATGCTGCACCAACAATACACAGAGGAGCAGAACCACCTCTGCTGACCGCTGTCTGTGCTGTACTGTTGGTACCCCAAAATGCAGGAATTAACCTATCAGGATTTTGCTCCTGTGGCAGTCCAGCACTGGACTGCAGGTGTTCGCAAATAGCTTTTTTGCTTTTTTGTTGTTGTTGTTGTTTTTTCAGCTGAAACCCGTCAAAGCAAGATATGTTCTCCGTCGAGAGTGCTTTATTTTGAATTGGTTCAAGCTGACAGCGCATCCAGCCTCGGTTCAAGCTGAAGCTCAGCAAGTCAGTCACAAACCAACATAAACGTGCCCCTCAGAGCTTTCACGGCTCAACTGCAGCAGAGCTGCATACACTCACCACAGCACAGCACCACTCCCTTGTTATTTCCTGGGTCTGATTTCATACTCATGCACATGCAAGTGCAAGTCGGGCCTTTATACTCATGCAAATTGTCCAGTTCTGGTGCTTGCAGCTGCTGGAAGCACGGAGAGTTTTATTGCATAGGTAGCGGAGTTGGGGAACTGGACACAGTTCACATGACTGTTACGCAGATGCAGAAATCTAGGAGCTTCAGCACACAGCAGTTTGTGCTCCAGATCCATTACTGAGAAGTCTAGCTAGGTTAAAGACCGTCTTGCTGTCTCCTTCTCCTTTCTGTTTTCTAAGCTCAAGGATATTTCTTTCCTCAAATTTATCACCACAGACCTTTTATAAAGGTGTAGCACAGCTGGGCCTAATGGCATACTATAAAAATAGAGATCTGGGCTTTACCTTTCAGGGTACGAATGCTTCTCAGCAGCATAAGCAAAGAACAGATGTGAAGATACTCTGCAGGAAGAAAGCACAACAGGAAACAACCTTTTATTAAAAAAGACTGTACAGACAAGTTAACAGGTTACCCCTGGTCAGAGTGTTGGAAATACGTCAATAATTTGCCAGGACGGGATCTCTGATGAAAGCAGTTTTACTCGCAATTGCAGTGGCAGGCGTCCTGCAAACAGGACGCAAGAATTTTTTGCAATAATGCTGCTATCTCCAAGACCAATCCAGCTGCACTCCTTATCCTAGCAGTCTTCAAGATCGATTTCTCCCTTGTAACTGCATTCAGTTTTAACATACCACAATACGCATCACCCTTATTTTTGTTAGTCCTAATGCAAAAACAACACTCTGTTCCCACAGGGAACAAAACATAAGCGCAGAAAACAAGTGTAATTGCAGGTATGGCTGAAAGGCCTAAATGTTAAACTGAAAACCTACATCAGAGGACTTAAAAACTGTAAACTGAGAGAAAGCACTTCCATTTATTTAAACTCTTAGTGGCTTGCGGAACAAACACTCAACCACGAAAGTGGAGCGAAGGTAGGGTTTTATTCACAGCTCCGCATGGCAGCCGGACGCTCGGGGGATAGCTCCTCCAAACGAGCGTGCCTCAAGTAGGTTGGGGCACAATTTTACAGGGTACTTGTTTACAACTTAGAACCCTATCACATGCATAAATTCCAAGAATCCCATATCCTTAGTCATCCTGACCCGTACAGTGCATGCGCAGTTTAGCACCTAATCATGTACGGTGTGTGCGTGATCATTCTGAGAAATTTCCAATAAAAGATTTGCATGATCCTTCCCCGTTGAGCATGCGCAGTATCTTTCTGTAGTAGTCCAAGTTGAGCACCCCCTATTGGTTGTTAGGATTAGATTCCCATAGTCTGCATGCGCGTCTGGGTATTCCATATGGTCCAGAGGTGATATTGGCGTGGCTCAGACTGTGTTGCTGATTGTTACTTTTCTGCTTCTTTACTATAGGCTAAGGGAATCCTTATCAGCACTCCGTCCCTCCCTCGGGCCAATTCTAAGGAAAGGGGCACCTGACTAGGCCAGGTTGTAGAGTTTCTTAAGCACGCTAATTCAAAGGCCCTCTTATCTACTAAACACACTAATTATTCTAGTTAGCTCAGCCAGAGGTGTATTTTGTGGAGACCCCAACTCAATCCCCCTTCTTTCCTGGTACCTGAGTAAATTCTTTTACTAATTTAAGCGCGCGTAAACTTCTGAGCTTATTTATTCAAGAGGTTCTTCAAGCGGTTATTCACTTTTTCCAGATGTAGCCATAAACCTATCGTTAATATCAAGCAGATCGCTTGTGCGATTAGAACTACCACTATCGGGTGTAGCAAGTGATTCAGTATCCCAGTGGTGGTTGGTGACCACCCCAAAAACACTTCCCAGCAGTGATGCTTCCCATCTTCTGCAATTCTCTCAAATACTTTGTGGAGAGTATTGGTATCATGATGGACTGTTACCATTACCCTCTTTCCTTCCTCCCTAGTTTTATTTATAGCTTTAAGAAGATTCGGATATCAATTCCTTGATCAAGGTTATGTTAATTCCCAAGTTATATCTGGGCAGGGTCCAATTACATAAGGAATACCAGCCCGTTATTTCCTCTGAGGTAACTACAAGTGCATGGAAGAGGAAATCAAGTCCTCGTAGGTGCGTAAAATTACAGATGATATAATTAATTCCCAGTTGGGGCTTTATGGTATAATTCTGGTGGTAGTCATATTCTACTACTATGAAGGAGTGGGGGGTCCTTACAGCAGCACAGCCTTCTCCTAAACAGACAACCCGGGAGTCCCAGCGATTCCTTTTATCTCTCTCTCTAACCTCAAAATGGCAGATGCTTTGGTCTGGGTCTATGCACTTATCTTGCTGGTCTAGGGAATTTTTCAGCGCATGTCCGTCCCAGAGCTCCGTGTGTCTCACACGAGTCCACATCTACTGATTTCCACCTTTTTGTGCTGTTGGCTCCATCGAATTCTTGTACTCAGCCCTGGTGTTCATTGGGAAATATCAGTGAATTGTTTGGTGCATAAGATCCCTAAGGGTACCACCAGATGTATATCCACCTCTTGGGCATTTCTAATGGTGAGCACGTGGGCTGTGACTTCCCGTTTACTCTCATGATAGGTGAAGTTAACTATTTGCCACCATGTGTGGTATTGCTTTTCAAAGGTGGTCAAATTACTCCTATTCCAAATTAGTCTCCTAATCTCCCTACGCAGGAGGCCCTCTTCTCCCTCCCTAATGATTTGAGAGTATGCAGTCCGAGCCCAGAGAACTGCTTGTGTACATACTACAGCCTGCACAGCTTTTTCCTCTTGTCCACCCATTGCTTTTGTTAGGGTCAGAAGGTCCCCCTGTTCTGCCATTCCCAAGTCATACAGCCCTTCACTGAGTTGATAAGTATGGTCCCCTAAGTTGATTAGGGATGATTGCATTGGTCCCTCAAGACCTTGGATGTCTCTGGCTACGGCTCCCAATTTATTCATTAAAACCTCTGTGTCCATACTGTTCAGTATCACTAGGGCAGTCCCTGCTCCTCCCAGCACGGTGGAGGTGACATCCCTTCTTTTTCTTTGGTTGGCCTCCTGACTTATTGCTCTTTCTTCCAACCATTTCACTCATCCCTGATCAATTGCCCTCAAGTAATTTTTACACTGTTCCCACAATGACTGATTCATTATTAATTTGAGAGTTATTAATTTTAGTGACCACTCAGGGTTCAGTAGAATCTTTTGAATGCCTGCCTTTTTAACTACCAAAGCTCTGGCTTTATGTACTGTGGGTTTGTGAGGTGGTTCTATCCACAACCGGAATTGGATTGAGCCAAATCTCTATGTATTTCTATCTGGTCTTTTAGCAATACCCTCGCAAAGATAGTTATGACAGTTAAAGGTGAAAAGGGAGGGGCTAGTGATTATCTGGATATTTTTCCCACCTCTATTCCCTTGTATTTTCCACAATATGCCCTCTGTTGTGTAACAATAGTACAAAGGTGTTTTATAATGCCTGCTAATCCAATCTTCACGAGGTCAGCCTCAGTGATTCCCCACACTCCTCTGCATTCCACCACATTTATCCAATTTCTTATGAAGTCCCTTGGGTTGTAGTCTTTTAACCTCATAACTTTTACCCATTCCTGAGCCCCGATTAATTCTGTTAGCCCCTTTGTATTATTAATCCACCTTGATCTGCTATCATCAAGACTTATAGTACTGCCTTCCAGGTGGGTTAAATTGATACTTACTTTGTATCCCTTGAACTCCGACTGTCTGCTTTCCGCAGCGATGGCGATGGTCGCGATCGCCGAAACCGGAACTTTGTAGTACCTTGTTGTTCCACTGCCCATCTATCAGAGTAGTCCTTTTTAACTCCGGAATGATGGATCCAGGCTTCTTTCCCTTGGACCTTAACGGAGGTAAAAGTAGTCAATAATACCTGGAATGGTCCCTCCCATTCAGGTTTCAGATCTTTCGTGAGCCTTTTTACCCATACCCAGTCTCCAACTGAAATCTTATGTGTAGGTCCATCTAGCCCTCTCCCCGGGGATGCATATACCAATTTTTCGATTTGCTTTAACTGTCTTTGTACCTGCATTATGTACCCCTTGAGTGTTCCAGCATCCTTTACCTTACCCAGATGCTGAACCTGGTATGGCTGACCGAACAATATTTTGAACGGACTGAGGCCTTCTTTAGCCCGTGGTTTGGTCCTTATTCTAAGTAGTGGAATCCCTAGCACTCTTGGTCAGCCCAGTTTGGCTTCCTGGCCTAGTTTAACTAGCTGGGTTTTGATGAGGTGATTCATCTTTTCCACCTGTCCACTGGACGGTGGATGGTATGGAGTATGCAACTGCCAGTCAATTCCCAGGAACCCACTTACTTGCTGCACCACTTTTGAAATAAAATGTGGTCCTCTATCAGAGGATATCAATCACAGCCAGCACTCCAAACTTGGATATTATTTCCTGTAGAAGGACCTTAGTAACTTCCCGCATCTTGTTTGACCTGCAAGGCCATGCTTCAGGCCAGCTGGAGAGAGTATCAGTTAATACCAAAAGGTATCGGTACCCCCCCTTCCTTGGGAGTTCTGTAAAATCTATTTGCGAGGTTTGTCCTGGGAAATTTCCCTTTGCCACTACACCCTGCAAGTTAGTTACTTTCCTGCCAGGGTTGGTTTTCACACATATTTTGCATGTGGAGGTAACTTGTCTTACTATGGTGTATAGATCTCTAGCTGACATCCGTGAATTTAGGTATTTGTATACAGCTTTACCTCCCCAATGAGCTTNCCCGAGAGGGTTGAGCGAGGAGCCCGAGAGGGTTGAGCGAGGAGCCCGAGAGGGTTGAGCGAGGAGCCCGAGAGTGAGAAGACTGTAAAGGAACTGGAGAAAGAAAGAGAAGAGCAAACGGCGTAGTCATGAGAGTTTTGGGACCTTTTTCCGTTACACTTATGCTCCCTCCTTACATATGCCCATAAGATAGCGGAAAGTATTACTACTCCTCCATCCAGTTGGATGACCCACCCATCATTCCCTGTCTTACCTCCAATATCCTGAAGCAATTTCCTGTCTTCCTTATTATAATATGGGTCCTCTCCTACCTTAATTTTCCCATCTGAAATCAGTGCTTGGACATCAATTACGTCCTCCCTTGCAATTTGCTTAGATTCGGCATCGACACGGTTATTTCTGTCTTCCACCATCGAACCTTCCCTTTGGTGTGCTTTACAATGCATCACTGCTACCTTCCGGGGAAGTTGCACCGCCTCCAAGAGGTGGAGAATTTGTTCTGCATGCCGGATTTCTTTCCCTTGTGAATTGAGAAGTCCTCTTTCTTTCCAGATAGCTCCGAGTGCGTGAACTACTCCAAAAGCGTACCTAGAGTCTGTCCATATGTTTACTACCTTGTCCTTGGTGAGCTCCAATGCCTGTCTTAGTGCTATGATTTTGGCCTTCTGGGCTGACGTTGTTGTTCCAGGCAATGCTCAGGATTCCAAAATTCCTTCTTCTGTTATTATGGCATAACCTGTCACATGCTGTCCATTATGTATGTAACTACTTCCATCTGCGAACCAGTTGGTGCCTCCTTTGATGGGAGCATCTTTTAAGTCCAGATGATTCGCATATGTGGACTCGATGACTTCAATGCAGTCATGTTCTGGCTGCTCTCCCTCTTGTCCATTCATGAATTCGGCAGGATTAATTATTTGGGCGATCTTAATTTCTAGGTTGTCCTGTTCAACTAGTATCACCTGGTATTTTAGGAACCTTGAAGGGGAAAGCCAGTGTCCCCCTTTTGCTTCCAGTGCTGTCGAGACTAAGTGAGACACATAGGCCATTATTTTCTGGCCCAGGGTCAACTTTTGGGCTTCTTGAATGTTGATGACCAGTGCAACCAGGGCTCAGAGGCAGCTAGGCCAACCTCTACTGGTTTCATCCAGGCATTCGGAAAAGTAACCCACTGGCTGTCGGTAATGGCCTAAATCCTGAGCAAGGATTCCTAGGGCCACACCTTGTTTTTCACAGCTATACAGGGCTTACCAATATCTGGGAGTCCCAGGGCTGGTGCCCTCATCAGCTCTGTCTTTAAATCTTTAAATGCCTTCCGTGCCTCCTTAGTCCACTGGATGGTGGGGGAGCCTGATTTTAAGAGTTCAAGTAAAGATCTTACCAATAGTCCATATTGGTAGATCCATAGACGGCACCATCCTGTTAACCCCAGGAACATCCTCAGCTCCTTAGCTGTTTGTGGTTCTGGGGTCTGGCAAATGGCTTCTTTCCTTTCTTGGCCCAGGGTTCTCTCGCCTCCAGAGAGTTCGAATTCCAGATATGTAACTTGTTGGTGTCCTATCTGTGCCTTGGAGTGGGATACCCGATATCCCACTGTTCCCAGGTAGTTCAGGAGACTAATTGTCCATGTGAGGCACTGTTCCCGGGTTTTGGTAGCGACTAAAATGTCATCCACATACTGGAGGACAGTCCCCTTTCCTTTGGGCCTTTCCCATTGCTCCAGGTCTTTCACCAATTGGGTCTCAAAGATGGTGGGGCTATTTTTAAATCCTTGGGGCAGGACTGTCCAGGCGAGTTGAATTTTCCTGCCGCTCTGAGGATTTTCCCACTCTAAGGCGAATAACTTCTGACTCTCCGGTCTCAGTGGAATGCAAAAGAAAGTGTCCTTGAGGTCCAGCACTGTAAACCAGAGCAGATCCCTTCCCAACTGAGCAATGAGCTTGGGAGCTCCTGGGAGATACACAAATTTGGCTATTCCCCATGAATTCCCAATTTCAAATGTTATTGGCTTAGTAAAGTAGGCTTTCTCCAATTGGCCTGTTGCACGTTTAACATGGACAAAATCACTAGTCAGTGGCAACAATCTCTCATTAAGTACCAAATATGTGGCCCCAATGTCTACTAAAAATTCTCGTTCTACTAACACTTCATTCCGTAGCTGTATTTTAACCAGGGGGTCCGCTAGGGGAGACCACCCCAGTCCCCCTCAATTTCCTTTTACAGGAGCCTGAACCCGGTCCCAGGCTCCTCTCGATTGTTTCTTCCTCAAGGGGCACTCATATTTCCAGTGACTCTCACCTCTACAAATTGCACATTCGTCCTTTTCTAGAAGCCTTCAGCCCCCTTGCTCAGGTTTTCTTCTTCGGTTTGCCTCTCTGATTGCCATTACCAGAGATTTTCTTTCCCTTTTCCTCACTTCCTCGTCTCGGTTACTGTATACTCTCCATGCTTCCTCTATCAGGTTTTCCAAATTTCAAGACTCAGTATCTCGCAAGCGCTGTAGCTTCTTTCTAATGTCTACCGCAGATTATCCGATAAACAGGGATACTAACTGCTGAGTCCCTACCTCGGATCCTGGATCCAAGGTAATCTGCTTTCTCATAGTGTCCCTTAGTTTTTCCAGGAAATCTGTGGGAGATTCCTGGAGACCTTGCTTTATGCTGTACAATGCCGCCCAATTAATAGTTCTAGGAATGGCCTTCTCTAATCCTTGTATTATGTGGTATTCATTAGAGGACAACAAATGCTACGCTGCCTTTCGGCATGTTTGTTCAGATCCCAGCAGGGATCCTGGAGAGGGAAAAACTCCTTCAGATCACCGCCTTCCGTGATCCTTGGAAGGGCTACCTCTTGTGCTGCCTTTAGCACCATCTGTTTCTCCGTTTCAGTTAGGAAGTCCAACAAAAGTTAGATATCCTTCCAATCTGGATTATACTGTTTTATCACGAACTGGAAGTGTCTACTAACTCCTAAAGGATCTTCTCGATAATTTCTAATGATTCCTCTCCAGGCCCCTAACTCTGCGGTGGGAAATGGCACTTGTACCAAGACCCTCTCCCCTTCTGGCCCCACGGCTTCCCTTAATGGTGCCAAGGTAACCATAGTTCCCTTCCTTGTTCGACTAGAGACTGGGCTTGGTGGAGGCCCGCTGGGCATTGGGTTTACCAGTCCCCAGGGCGGGGATACCATGACCTCCTCTAAGCCTCTTCTTTCTCTGCGTGGGGCGTGGTATGAATCAGTCAGGGCTGCTTCTTCCTCTTCCCCTTTTGACCACTTAAGGCACCTCTGCCCAATACTACAAGATGAACAACATCTTTTCAGTTGTTTCACCTCACCCTGTCTCCATTCTTTTTCCAATGTTAACACAAAAGAGTTGCTTGGAGCACCCACCCCGCAATCCTGTTGCCACTCTGGATGATTGCGGAGGGTGAAGAACATGTCTGCATATGGAACCTCATCCCGTTTGCCCTCTCTACATAGGAACAGCATTAGCTGCAGAACTGTGGTATATGCCAGGATCCCATTTAGGATCCATTCTTCCCCATTCTCCAGTTTATGTAGTAACCACCGCTGATTACAATATTTGATTAGGGTCTTCTTATTCAAAACCCCTCCCGGCCCCCCTGCAGTCTCCCTCCAATGGGCTAGTATGCATCCCAGTGGAGATCGTTGGGGGATGTCCTTCAAAACTTTTTGCTGTTACTGTTCCCCACTTCTACAGAGACCTGGGATTCACTTTCTCAGGAGACCCCCAGCACTAACACCACACATCACAGAGACAAAACTTACACCAACGAATAATAAAATTAAGCTGCTTCTTAACACAAAACGTCACAGAAACAGAACTTCCACCAATGAATGATAGCCAGTACAATTAGCAAGATGCCGAAAATTCCACTCCCAGCTATGGCTGCTCCAACCCACGGGTCCCTTGTTAAGAATTCAGGACGTGTTCAGTATTAGAGTCAACATTATCACTAGACACAATCCTCCAGTGAGGGCAACCTTAAGTCTTTGCTTCTCAGTTATCATTAAGACTCCTCTGATGCTTCCTACCCCCACCTTATTGGCTTTTCAAGGTGCTCAAATCTCCACAGAACACCTGCCTCAGTTTTCCAAAGTTTCTTATGTTCTCCCAATTTGACCAATTTCTACAATTATTACAATAAGAAGAATCTTCCTCAGACTCGGACCAAACATTATCAGAGCGATTAAAACACTTCAATATCAATACAGGTCTGCACGAGTAACTCCCATGTATAGGACAACATCACTTCCCACCTGGTTCCACTAACACTATGCCCAGTCCTAATCGCTCTTCCTGCATGGAATGTAATTCAAAACTATAGGTCAAGGTCCTATACTCAGTCTTACAGCCACACAACCTTGTCACCTTAGCTATTTACCGCAGACTAATAATCAATAGACAGCCTGACATAAACTCAGACATCGACGAATACAGGCATTCAACACCAATTGTGATCAACATTCAATTATATGGCTTTAGCATGCATGCAGTCCCCGGTTACAAACAGATGTTACCCACGGGAAGAGACAGTGTAACAAGAATCCAAACACAAACCCTGTGGCCACAGCAATTAACACCCAAACTGACAGTTTGGAGAGCCAATCCCTTTCCCCTTTCCTCTGATGCGGGGATCCTATTCCACCCGAGCTGTGTCTGCCTAAGGGCATACCAGTGACCATGCTTCGGAGTGGACACTCCTTAAGTTCCTTAGGGTGACCCTATTCCATCTGAGCCGTGTCCACCCAAGGGCATATCAGTGACCGTGCTTCGGAGTGGATTTTCTTCAGGGTCTCCCTCCCTGCCAGCACCAGGCGTCCCTGCGCGACTTATGGCTGCCAGCGCCAGGCGTTCCTGTGCATCTTATGGCTTTCTTCCTAGTTGCAACCCTTTCCAACCCTTCCCCGGGGCAGGGGCCCTTTCACCGTAGCTTGTCCACGCTCAGGAGGTCCATGTCTGCGGTCCTCGGTCCACCGAGGGTTGGAGGTTCCCGGAGAACTGGTCCAGTGGCGCCAAACGTCCTTCCCCTGGTCGGGCCGGGATCACCAACGGTGAAAAGGTGGGGGGGAGCTGGGTCAGATCCGGGGGACCAACGTGGGGAGCCCCAGCTCCTAGAGGAAGGGAGGAGAAAGAAGGAGCAGAGCTGAGGAAACGGAAGGTGATAACTAGGGTAGAGCCAGGGCACCAGTGAAGTGCTCCATGCCTTTTTCGGTGTGCGCTGGTCCTGGACATGGATCCACAGCTGCCCTGACCAGAACGACTCCGAAAGCTGTCGCACCCATGGCCGCACAACCGGCTTTTGCATGCACGGCGGGAGCAGCGGCCGGTGGCTTCCGCATTACGGCGTCTCGGGAGGATCAGAAAGGGCGGTGTCCCAAGGCGTGCTGGGAAATGTAGTCTGCTAGCGGGCAGCCATTTTGACTGTGGCACTAAAAATTTCCGATCGGCCATTTTGGTAGTGGCAGAAGTTTCGCTGTTGGTGGCCATTTTGGTAAGGTGTTATTAGGGTTAGGGTTAGCGGAGCTGTTCCAGCGCGGTGGCCCTCAGGGAGAGCGCCATCTGTGGTGTTCGACCTCCACCCAGTGAAGGAGAACAGCAGTCCGCGTGAGGCAGGCTGTGAGACTCCAGCGGAGCTCTCGGCAGCACCTTGCGGCCAGAAAACAGCTGCTTGATAAAATGCCGTCCTTTCAAAGCTGTGTGTACTGCATTGCCGGACCAAATCCCAAGCCAACAGCAACAAGAACTTGGGCTAACAGTTAAGCAAATGTCTTGTGTTCCACGTTCTGCAGTGCAGGCATGTTCGAGACAGATCAACAGACCCTGGGATGAACCTCTGACTCTGCAGAACAGAGAGCCATGGCCTCTTCACTCTGTTTTACTGCAGGTTTATCATACTAAGCAAAAATAGTACATCACAATGAATCAAGTGGATATAAAAAATTCGATGAGAGCAGCAGGTGCGAAAGAAGCTAGCTGTCAAAATGGAAAGGATTAAACCCCTCAGGACATGCAACATGACTGCACACGAGTATCTCACCTGCTCTACATTGTTCTTGGGATAAAGCATAGCAGCTCCAGTACCATTCAGCATATCTATCTAGATATCAGGTAATTCTTGCCGCTCACAGTGGCTGCTGGCAGCATTTTCAATTAAACAGAACAAAAGTGTATCAGCTGGCTGTTGGTATTCCTGAAGCAGGGCCTAGGCCCTGGTTTGGTTACTTGTACAGTGTATGTGTGCTGAGTTAGATACTAACAGAAACAGTGTATGTATGTGTGCTAAGATGCCTACTGACAGAGTGCTTTGCTTGCAATTAGTTTGCGATATTAACAACCACAGCAGGGGTGCAGTGGGAGCAAGCAAGACCGGTTTGAGCAAGCCTCCCTGATAAGGGTGGACAGAACAAAGAAGCAAAGTGTCCAATGTATTCTCAACTCAAGGCTAACAGGTGTTCAAGATGGCTGAGTGGGCCAAAGTTGCAATCTTGGTACCCATAAATCACCTACTGAGCATGTGCCAATGTGGGAAGAGAAGACCACCAAGAAGGGGACTGTAGTACCGGCAAAGGATGCTAGATTATGGCAAAGACCATGGGATAAGAGACTGAACACACTATAAATCATTTTTTGGATTAGGTGTAGATATGCTAATTATCTTTAATAGAAATAAAGAATATGTAACACTAGTAAGAATATAATCAGCTCGGAATTCTGTAACGGGCAGCAGCACTTATGGTGGAGCTATCCGCAGCGCTGCCCGGCGCTGCTAATAACGAATACCTGCTTAACAGTGAGAATCCTTGCTGTTGAGTCTGTATCTTCATTTCATTCCACAGACTGTGAAATTCTGCCATTGTTGGGAGTCAAGACTCTTTTCTCTGCCAAAGAGGCAGAGTATCCCATGGTACCATGCCTCCATGACAAGTGCATTTGCAAACCAACCACTTCTGTCTGGCCTGCAGATATGCCTTGGAGTAACAGTAACAGCCATGGATTCAAGCCCAATGGACATCTGCAAGACAGCAGGGGTGACATTCTTTGTGTCCAGCGTGACACCATGGTCATGCCCTGCACACGTCTCAACCATGAACGAGTGTGATAAGGTTTTTTTCCCCATTAAGACACAGAACATATCAAATCACCTTAGAGAGTGCAACCAAAGGCCCGGATACCTGTATAGACTCTTGTAATGCCATCTCCAATTTTTTGCCCCTCTGTTTAATACAAATAATTTTAGTGCCAGAGTTGGAAGGAGATAAAGAGTTATCCCACAGTGCCAATAAGGCCATGCAAGATAGGGATGTGCAGTCTGGGAACCCTGAGAAGGCCTCAAGGTAAACAGTAGTTTTGGGGCAAAAAAATCTGAGAAAAGCCCAAGCAACCCTGAAGTTCTTATGACAGCTGTACTTCAAGCAGGGGTTTAGACTGGACCCTTCCAGCAGTCCCTTCCCACCTAACTGGTTCTGTTGTTTTAAGAAAGAGCATGTTTGCAATGGAACTATCTGGCATAATGCTTGTATAGAAAAATACAGATCACAGCCTGAACAGGTAACTGGCCTGTGAGAAAGGGCTTGTGTTACCTTGGGAACACATGTACGCTGCCTCAGCCTGAGTACCTGCACGTAACTAGATGCAAACTTGTTTGTGAGAAAAGTGCTTTGTAGCTGTAAACGAATACCTTTGGTTTGTGTGAATGACCTTGTTTACCCGAATCTGTATTTGTCCCCTGCTACTATATAAATGGCCACGATACCACAGGGTGCCACTCCTGCCAAACCCTGCTACTGAACCCTTGCTGGCTTGCCTCTGCCAGCATCTGCATCAGCACCACCACCAGTGGCATTCCTACTGGTGAACCCTTTTGCTGTTTTTAGGATGACTTCCATCACTATGTCACTCTGATAACCAGAAATTACAAACGCCAACAATGTATCAACCCACAGCAGTGTCCACAACCCTGAGTTCACTGCACCATACCTTCATCCTTGAGCACTGTGTCTTGCAATGAACCTTGTGAGGTCTGGAGTACCATGCAGTGCTCTCTCTGAACAGGGGTAATGGATTGAATAGGTCAGTGCTTTCTGCTGTTGAGCTGTGAAGATTTTTACCCCTAACCCACTGCTAACACATCTCACGGTGATTTTTTTTTGCCTTACCCTCATTTGAAATTTCTCGTTCTGCTTTTTCTCGTTTTCTGTCTTCCTTTCTACCCTTTCCTATCTCCCTATGAGATCATCACCACCTACTTAGACCTAGGCCAATCACAACCTGCTCTTGAATCACAGCCTCAACAGGATTGCCCTGGAGTGTGCAGGCAGCTGTGATGGCCTGCTCCAAGAAGAGTTGCATGCTGCCTTGGATCAGGACACATGGAGAAACACAACACTCAGTGCACAGGCAGTAGTTTTGAGCTGACCTTGGCACAGAGGCCAGGGCTACAGAGGTCAGCAGAGAAGACCTCCAGCAGCTCCTTTCCATAGCAGACAGGGAATAATGCACCCAGCAGTGCTCCTGAGAGAGATCTGGACACAGAACAGGAGGCACTGTGAGCTGCGGGGCCGGACACTCAGCCCTGGTCTTGGGGTCTCCCAGCAGCTGCTCCCAATGCCTGTGGCCCCCAGAGGGCCCTGTGGGTAGCAGGGAGTCCCATCCTGACTGCTGGGAGCTGCTCTGGCTGCAGAGGGGCTGCCAGGAGCACTGGGGACTCTTGCTGCCCATCCACATGTCCTGCCCCAGGCGTTTCTTCAGTCTCCAGAGCCATTGCTGGGACAGAGGAAAGGGCCCTGCCTTGCTGGTGCCTGGGGGCTATTTGGGGTCCTAGCAGTGTGAGGCCTTGCTGGAGGCTGCAGTTCATGTACACAGTCCTGTCTCTGTGCCAGGGCACCACCAGCCCCCCTCCCCCCTCAGATCCCCATGGCCCCTCTGTGTAGGCACTGCTTGGGGCAGATGGTATCCGGGGTGGTGAAATGTCCCCCAGCATGGTCTCTACTGCAGATCTCAGTGTCTTGTCCCCCCACAGCCCTCCTGGTCTGACTGCTTCTCCCCATACCTGGCTGCTGACTACCCCAGCTATGCCTCATGCAGGGATTCACAGACAGCTCTGCTCCAGGGGCAGCTGGGATCTGGGCGTGGGTGACAGCACTGGCCATTCTCCAGGACAGACACAGACTCCACCAGGAGGATGGAGCCAGCCCCATTTCAAAAAGACCAGCTCCCATCTGGGTGGTGGTAAATATTGGAGGTAAATATTGGGGGTCACTTGGGGAGAGAGAACTGTATGATCACTGGAAAACATCCATGACAAAATTTCCAAATGGAATCCTTTAGTACCCGGTTCCTCATGCTGTAGATGAGGGGGTTCACTGCTGGAGGCACCACTGAGTACAGAACTGCCACCAGCAGGTGCAGGGATGGGGACGAGATGGAAGGGGGCTTCAGGTAGGCAAACACAGCAGTGCTGAGAAACAGGGAGATCACAGCCAGGTAGTGGAGGCATGTGGAAAAGGCTTTGTGCCATCCCTGCTCAGAGGGCATCCTCAGCACAGCCCTGAAGATCTGCACATAGGACAGAAAAATAAAAACAAAACACTCAGATCCTAAACAGACAGCAGTCAAAATAAACCAAATTTCCCTGAGGTAGAAATGTGAGATGGTCCTTGTGTCCCAGAGAGAATTGACCATGGCTTTGAGGGGAGCGGTGGAGATGCAGCCCATGAGGAGGAGGAGGGCGACGTTGAGGAGAAAGAATTACATGGGGGTGTGCAGGCAGTGGTTGCAGGCTACAGCTGGGATGATGAGGCTGTTGCCCAGGAGGGCAGCCAGGGAGAGCCTGAGGTCTCTATGAACATCAGGAGGAGGAACTCGGCGATAGAGCTGCTGTTGGACATTTGCTGCCTAAGGGCATGGGTACCTGTGTTAGGAGGAAAAAGCAGTACAGTGTTTAGGTAGACCTATCTCACAAGAGCCTACTCCACATCTTGAAGAAAATTCTGAAACTGCTTCTTCCATTTCTGAAAGACCTTTGAAGATCTTAGCTCTGGTAGCTGCTGGCTGAGGGCACCTCTTGAGCAGACTGCCCTGATGTGGACTTTGGAGGAGTCTGTCATACAGCATCAAGTAAATTGGATTATGGTCTGGTCTCATATTAAATAAACCTAATTATCATGGTGGTTTTATGGAAATAGTGATCTAGTTTCAGAAGTCTGAATAGCAGGGCTCTGTGGATATTAATTTTTTTTCTTTCTAATCTCCCTACTACAAATAAGGAGTAGTTTTAAGGAAGAAATCCTTGACCTTTGCAACGCAGAGAAATACTCTGGGTCCAACGAAGCAAAGGATCTGTTTCTCAGAGTAGAGTGAGGACAGCTGCTCTGTCCATCAGTCCTGGCCTCAGCTGCCTTGTCCAGGCACATCTGGAAGGTGTTTACAATCCCGTGTTCCCCTAGGAAGGCTCTGGTTGCTGCTGAGAGCAGAGGAATCTGGGTTCAAAGTGCAGGATTCCAAACCCATCACGCCATCTCATTGTATCTGTTGAGGATCTCAGGTTTCTGCTCCCAGCAAAGAACCCAGAGGGCTCATTGCTGCTCCATGAATACAGGCATTCAGCAGCATTTCCATGGCTTCAGCTCTGAAGTGTCCTCTCCATGGCACTTCTGGTAATACATAGTTGCTATAGCAGAGCTGTGCCCTTGTGCATCTTCTAGAGCCTGAAAGTTAGGAGGGACATGGGTGCTTCTCTTCCATGGATGTGCCTACTACAGAAACCACAGTATGAGTGTCGGAGCTGCATCTGAGTTCTCAGCCTCAATCCAGTGAGTGCAAAGGCAAGTCCTGTCCAAGTTCCCATGAAATGAGGGCTGGATGTCTATGTTAAGGAAGAAAGGAGACAGGGAGTTGCTTCAGAGAAGGTGTCTGAACTGCAAGGATGAGAAGGAGGTGCCTCAATCACCCGTCCTGCCGTGTTTCTGGAAGCAGCTCCCTCTCACTCGTTGCACATGTCTCTAATGCCTGGAGACGTCCCTGAATAGAGCTGCTTCCCTGTCACCACATCTCCATTCTGTAGATGAAAGAGCCCTGGTGTGCAGTGGAGCTGTGAGCCCCCTGCCCCATGCAGCAGCCTCTGGCAGCAGAAGGCTCCTGCCCTGCAAGGAGGCTACTTCCCCTGACACTTTTCCCTGCAGAGCCCTGGGCAGCTTCCTGGGCAGGCTGAATGCTGAACCTGCCAGCCAGCAGTGTCCCTGCCCCAACACACGGTCCCTGGGACAGTGCAGGGACCCTGCTCTGCAGGACAGCCCTGGGCACACCATCTGCACCCCCGGCTGCACAGCCTGCAGCTGTCCTGGGACAAGCAGCCCTCAGGGCTGTCCTTTGATGCTGCAGCAGGGAAGCCCTCAGCTGGAGCAGGTCCTTCCCTTGCAATAATGAAACACAAGGTGTTCCAGTCTGATCTGCTATGGGATGTTCCATGATCCTTCCACAATACTCATGCACATTGCCCTGCAGACAGACTTCCTGTGTTAAGGTCTGTGAGCATTGCTTCTCCAGTGAACTCTCAGCCTTCTCCCCCTCTACACAGCGTGTTGTATCTCTCTCCCTTCTCTCCTCTCGTTGCCACCTGCAGGCAGTGCCCTCAGCCCTGCTGCACTGTGCAGAGGAGCTGCTCCTGTACCAGCAGCTGTGTGAGATCCCAGGAGCCCAGCCCAGCTCAGCAGCAAAGGCTCATCCCAAGGCCTCCCTTTCTCTGCCCCTTTGGGCTCCCCAAAGATTCACCCTCTTGTCTCCTCTTCCTTTTCATCTTTTCTCTTCTCTCGTCCTCTCTCTCCTCTCGTCTTTTCTCTCAACTTCTCTCATCTCCTCTTTCCCATGTCTTCTCCCTCCTGTTGTCTTCACTCCTATCTGTTCTTCTCTTCTACTATGCGAATAGTTATTATCCTCTTCATTTCTCTTCTCTTCTCTTCTTTCTTTGTCACCACTCCCTTGACACCCCTTCCCTCCCTTTTCTCTTCTGTCCTTTTTCTTCTCTCACTTCTCTCATTACCTCTTCTACTTTATTTTTCTGCATGCCTTTACTTTTACCTCTTCTTCTCTTCCCTCTTCTCCCCTGCCCTCTTACCTCTTGTCTTACCTCTATCCTCTCTTCTGCACTTCCCTCTTCTGTTCTTCTGCTCCTCCCTTTTCTGCTCTTCCCTCTTCCTCCTTTGGTCCTTGCCTTCTGTTCTTCTGTTGTCTACTCATTCCCTTTTCACTTTTCCATCTTCTACTCTTCAACTCTTCCCTCTTTGGCTCTATCAAAGGTGCATCCTAGATCGTAGAACCCAAAGCCCTGAGTGTGACATCATCCATGTAGCCATTAATTGATTTGGTCTGTTCTCCTCCTTCTGCCCAGTTCTCCGTCTCCAACTGGGATGATTAAGGAGAACACTACCTGTGTTCCCAATCCCTTCAACATCCTCCCAAGCGACATAAAATCTTTATTGATATTTTGTACTTTCCCAGTTGAAGCCTCCTATGACCCAGCTTGAAAGGGCAGCAGCAGATAATAGTCCTCCAGCTTTATCATACCTGGCACTCTCTTTCTGATGTCCTGAATGTGGGCCCCTGGCCGGCAGCAAACCTCTAATCTCTCTGTAGAGAGATTATCTTGGTGGCAGATGAGTGCCTCAGTGTCTTTCAGCACAGAGTCCCCAGTTACTAACACCCTTCACCTTTTTTTGGTGGCACTGGTTCTGACTTGGGTCCTCTGATGGACCATCTTAACATGGTTGTTCCTTTCTGGTTCTGGACCACTATCCACTCCTTCTTTCCATCCCCAGATATCCATTGCTTAGGAGGACTTCAGGTGCAAGGGGGAGGCTTCTCCTGCCTTGAGCAGAGAGGAGGGTCCAGTCTCCCTCATCCTGCGTGTTTTTGTCATGTCTCCTCAGGGTTGGAAGCTTGCTTATCTTCCCCTTGCTGGGACTTAAGACAAGGCTGTTGGTCTGCCCGTGTCACTGCACAATATCATGTGTTGATCTCTCTCTCCAACTGCTGAATACATCCCAGCCTGGCCATTTCCTCTCACAGACTAGCCACCTGCTCAACAAGTTCATCAAGCAGGGCACACTTACAGCCATGGTAACACCCTCTACTCTCAGATCCCTGGAGGACTTCCAGATTCTGGAGTTTCCCACACCAAAGGTCTGGGCAGCTCTGTTGTTCCTTAGGAGGTCCATCTCGGTGCATGCATCAACATGGAATGGTTGTGGCCCCTCTGCCTGGGTTTGTGCCTCAGCGTGACTGTTGCAGTGGGTGGCTGCCATGTTTGTTTCAATAGAGTGCTGCACCTATGTGTTCTCAGATGAAAAGAAAGCAATGTACCTTACGCCCTCCCTGCACACCCTGCCTATGTGAACTTTCATGCAAACTGACATGACCATTCCTTACTGATGCCCCATGCCGTTTGCCCATCCTGTTCACCATGCTCCTGGTCACTCACGGTCCCTAGTGACTTCCTATGTATGTGCAGGAATTTGCCCACTGGCTCTGCCCACACCATGTCAGAGCTGCCTCTTGTCAGGGGCTTTGTGCTTCCCACTTGGGGCATGGGGAAGTTGGGCCTCCCTCTGTCTCCCTGAGCTTGTTTTCATGGTATTTTGCCCTGGGTTTTGCTGTGGTTATGACTCTGCAAAAGGTCCACCAGCATGAGCCTCTGCTCCAAAAATGATCTGCTTGAGGCCTTCCAGAACTGGACACAGTACTCCAGATGTGACCACACAAGGGAAGAGTAGAAGGGGAGGATCACCTCCCTCGTCCAGGATACCATTGGCCTTCTTGGCGACAAGGACACACTACCTGCTCATGGCCAACCTGTTGCCCATCAGAACACCTAGGTCCTTTTCTGCAGAGTTCTGTTCCAGCAGGTCAGTCCACCAAAAAGTGAAGTAAATGTTGTGTATGCAGACAATAATATTTTTAAGTGGCATTTGCTCAGAATAGTTGAACTTAACACTCCCAAGATGTGCAACATATTCTTTCCATGTGGCTTAGCAAAGGTTCTGGACATCAGTGTTCATACCAACACCTTGCCTCGTTGTTAGATGATGAATTTAACAAGCCTGATTGAAAAACAACTAAAAAAAATAGTATTGCAAGGCTTCTCATTTACCATTTAACTTGACTCTAGATCAAATACACTCAGCTCACAAACTGAAAAGGCGGAGTGGTGGAGCATCAGCTGTGAAACTATAAACTTATGGGCTTTGACAGTGATGCTGGTTCTGCTTCCCCATTGCCATCATTTCAAGCACATCTTTTCAAGCTAAGGTTTGCCCACAATAACCTTTGCACAGCTTATCTCCAGCAGGCAGGCACATTCAGGTTTAATAATTGTCACTGAACATAAGCAGTCTTGTGGCTGAGGCAAGAAAAAATAAAAACAACGTCACTGTCTCACTGCTGCACTTATTCTGCAGTGCATTCAAGAAGGTGAACAAGTAACTACATGCAAGTCAAAGCCATAACAGTCGTCATCTCTGCCTCTTAACACACTCAAGCAGCAGAACAGCTGAGTAGACAATGCCAGTTTAGAGAGCAGGGAGGCATTTGAAAGGGTCATTGTAAGCCCTGCCTTACCATATTTCCATCCCGAGTGAGTAGCTCACAGTTATGCAAGCGTCACAATCATTTGACCCTTTACATATGTTCCCAGATTGGCTTTAGCAAAGTAACTTTGCAGGAAAAGATATTGCTGCTGGAAGCCACTCGTCTCATAGCCACTTGAGAAAGACCATATGACAGCGTACCTACCGCATGAGATCTGGATATCTGTTACAATCTTCTCTGGCCTTGGGAACTTCATTGGTATGGCTGCAAGTTTGCCTTTTGCCATTATGATCTCATCCAACAGGGTCAGCAGTGGCTGTGGAGTTCTCTGTGTTGCCAGTGCTGCCATCTGGCACCATCAGAATGAGATTCTCAACAGCCAGTTCTGCCCAGGGAATAGGATAGTGCCGGATACTGGCCTTCCATTGGCTTTCTCAGGTCCCCCCTACATCAAGATAGACAATTAGCTAAGTACAGCTGTGACTTTTGAGCACTCTTCCAGAAGTCAAGCTGGAGAAACAGATCACAGTTGTGAAATTCTCTTGGAAGACAGCATGTGGTAGTTGTGTTAATGTGAGTGGCTGTTAATTATTTAATCTTCATCCAGTGTTTGGGAAGTCTCAGGCTCTTTCATGGATGGGAGACAGACAGAAAAAACAGGCACATAGCAGAGTAGTTAGCATGGCAAGAACAAGATCCCTGTTTTCCATTAGAGAACAAGAAACATGATTCTCTAGCCTAACTTGATGATCTATCTATCTCATTTCCTCTTCTCCAGCGGAGATTTGTTTTATATAGCGACACTGATTTTTGTTTAGTATGGTAGAGGAGCAAGAAGTTCCATACAACAAAGGGAAGAGAAACTGGCAGAAAACAGAAAATTCACCAGATTTATCACAGATGGCACCTGTGGCAGAGCACGAGACCAGCTTCATTGTGACACAACATTCCCACAAACAAATGGTTTTCATCAGAAATGACAATTCCAACCTCTAAGAAATGCTGGCTTAGACAAACCTTCACCTATATAGCATGTGATAGAGCAAACACAGAGCAACTAAGTAAATTATCCAGTATCTCAGAGGAAGAAAACTAAATCCAGTTATTACTAAACCCAGACAGGTGTTCCACAATAGCACCACCATTCATTTCAGTCACAGTAACAGCAGCATCTGTGAGCAGCATTAAGGAGAAAGGCACCAAATTAAACAAACCTAACAAGCTTGAAGAAAGGAGCTCTGACCGCCCCTTCTAGAGGGATGAGCACTTTCCTCCAGACATTCCTTTCCAGTACTATGATGTAAATCAGGCCACCTCAGAGGCAGGAAACTGTTTCTGACAGGTAGTATCATAGGTGCATGTTAGTACTGAGGCCCATTTCAACTTTGTGGCATGAGAGAGGTCATCCATATGACACCCAATCTGCATCTGGCAAGCAGAAAGGTAGGTGATTCATGGCATCTTGGCCTATCAACCATAGCAACTGGAGCCTTCTGCTGCAGTGCTTCCCCTGCAGGGCAAGTGTGCACAGCCTTCTAACTCCAGTCCAAGCATCCGGCCTGTGGTGACCAGAAATAGCAAAACAATTCAAAAAGAAAAGCTGAACTTCAGTGCTGACTCTATCTCAGTCTTACAGCTCTGTTGACGTTATTACGTTATGACGTTATTACTATGTCCTTCATTGGCAGTTCAGGGCACTGCAGTGACTCTTACTGTACTGTACTTGTACTGATCTTTTCTTCACCCTGTATCAGCATCAAATTCACGTCCTATAACATATGAGGTGGAGACATGTGATCACTTCTGGCTTGTTTTATTGTGCCTCTTCCTTGGCCCTGATACAGTAAAACAGACAGAATATATTATATAAGATTATACAGAAATATCTGATTTAACGTGCAGGAACTGCAAAATATACCCAAGCAGGTAAGCATTTGTCTGCTTTGTATTTTTATGAGAACAAGATCCCAGTTAATTAGTTTATATCTGATCTAGATACATGCACACTAGCAACAGTGGCAGCACAGTGAAAGTACTTCATGAGAGTTCTGGAAAGAGACTAGATGACTAGAATAGCCCACCCATGTACTTATTTGGGCCTAGAAATTACCTTAATCAGTTCTCTTTCATGGCAACAAAACAAATACAGCAGCTTTCACAAAAGTAAGAGGAATGTAATATTTTGGGGGGTTGAAACTTCATGATCCTTGGAGTCCCTTCCAACCAAGGCCATTCTATGATTCTATGACAATGCCTAGAAAGTGCCACAGGGTGGCAGCAGTAGGTCTGGAAAGGCAGCAAACTGGAAACGTAAAAGCTGTCTAAGAACTTTGAGCGCCCAACTGACATTGCATAAACAGTAACCAAAATAGTGAGGGCTTACCTGCAGACCAGGACCCATCAGCAGGCAAGGGAATGTTATAACTGCTGTGTGATTCTCCGGGAGATAGAGTCCCGTACTCCTTCAGGCTGCCTTACCTAAAATGTAAGAACACTTTTCAGCCTGACATTACAGATTCAGAAGATTTCAATAAAAGAATCTTCCACCCTTTTTTTCCCTTTGCTTTACACACACAGAACTGTTTCACATTCTACCCAACCTGTCAGAAATAAAATTTTAAAGCAAAAGGGTATCGGCATGAACAAGATCATCAAGCAATTAGAATGCAAGACAACCCAAATTTTAAATTGAAAATGCCAAATTTAAATGTACTTATTAATACTTGTAATATAAAGAAATAAAAACAACAGACAAACAAAAACTCATCTCCTTCACTCAGATCCTCTTATCCTGATAAGAAGACAAGACCAATGTCATCAGGCAAAATCGAAATAACGGAAAAATGTAAATTAGACCATATCATAATCATCATGGAATCATAGAGTCATAGAATGATTCAGGTTGGAAGGGACCTTAGCGATCATCTTGTTCCAGCCCCCCAGCTATGGGCAAGGACACCTCCCACTAGACAAGGTTGCCCAAAGGCCCATCCAGCCTGGCCTTGAATCCTTCCAGGGAGTGGGCATCCACAAATTCTCTCGGCAAACTGCTCCAGTGTCTCACCACCCTTACAGTGAAGAGTTTCTTCCTTATATCTAGTCTAAATCTACCCTCTTTCAGTTTATAGCCATTACCCCTTGTCCTGTCATTACCTGTCCTAGTAAAAAGTCCCTCCCCAGCTTTCCTGAAGGCCCCCTTCAGGTACTGGAAGGCTGCTATAAGGTTCCCCCACAGCCTTCTCTTCTCCAGGCTGCAGAGTCCTAACTCTCAGCCTGTTCTTGTAGGGTAGGTGCTCCAGCCCTCTGATCATCATGTTCCACTAATTCATCTCAGTTCTGCTGAACTTGCACCAATGGAATTTTTAAAATTGTGTTTAGTCCTAAACTGTGGCTGGCTAACATTTCTTTCTTTTTTATATGAAATGACACAAATTCATTCCAGGTCAAACAAAACACTGTTCAATCCAATGCATTAAATTCAGCCAACCCTAACAATTCTTCCCTTTTGTCCAGACTCATTATTGTTACAACCAGTGAGAAGTAATTCCACAACTCTTGTCTCTGTGTACCTTCCGCATTTAAGACATTGCCACTCTCATTGCCACAGTCTCCTTTGTCTCATTTGCATAGTTTTCAAACAGCTCCTCTCAATCATATTAAAACACAAAAATTCAAGATTAAATCTGTCCAGGCTAAAATATTTTACTAGTGGAATTACTTAAGAGTTTAAATATATCAATATCAGGAATCTCAGCAAAGTTGTACAGCTACAAAGCCTAACCTTAGGCAAATCATTTACGATGTAATTACCAAGTACCTTTCAGTGATGATGTCAGCCCATGTAGTTCCCATCCTGCTCCCAGTCTCTTGTTTTTACTCTCAAAACCACAACTTCATTCTATCATCAGCTGTGCTGATACAACAACTTGTGAGACCACTACTACTCAAACTGAAACAACCTAGATAAAAAATAAACCTTTCTGACCAGATTTCTGCACTAGAGACACATGGTCTGTCACGGTACAGGACAGCTTGGTCACTGTGCAGAGCAAGGCTGCCTCTTTGGAGTTGCTCTTGACAGTACAGTGTATGCTGATGTGTAGGATCTCACTTCTGTGAAGCACTTTGGCCAGGATGTGGTGCAGCAAGGCATACACAGAGCAGTTCTGGGATGGGATGTACAGAAAGGCAGGACAGTCTTGTGCCAGCCTTTGCAGCCAGTTCTTCAAGTTACTCCTTTGTGCTCCTCATCCATGTCTACATGCTTCTTAAAAAGAGAGAGTGCTTTGCAGAAGTGGTAGCGCTCCTCACACACCATGGCTAGGTGTTTTGCTGCCTGGGTGCTGCTCACCAGGATGCTCAGCCCAAAACAGTTGAGGATTTTGTTGCCAGGGTACTCTGCCACTGCAGCTTTGCCACAGTTCTAAGAAGAGCAGTATCAGGCTTGGCCTCCCAATCAGTACGCTGCCTCCTTCTGCCATGAAAGTGTGAATCCTCTCCACTTATCTGCCACTGTAAGAATGACAGCAGTACACGTTCATGCTGTTTGTCAGCTCTGATACCTGCAATTTCACTTCTTCCTGAGAGAAGAGGCGATGCAGTCTCTTCAGGCTGGCAGCCACATCCACCAACCCCTTTCTCCCAGCATCCAGCCAGTGGACAGCATTAAGCAGGAATCTGGCCAGTTTTAGGGAGAACAGCTGTGTCACCACCACAGCATGTCCTTGGTAATTGCATGCTGCAGCTAAGAGGCAGTGGTGCAAGCCGTCCAGGCAGTGTGGGAAGGAAAGTACATCCCCTGTCACCATACCCAGCTCCAACATATCACAGGAAAAATCAAGCATTACAGAATCATGCAGGGGTTGGAAGAGACCTCTGGGGATCAAGTCCAACCCACCTGCACAGGCCTGGTATCTGCAAAACCAAGAGAGGTTCAGGTTAGCCCTCATCCCATAACCCAGCATAAACAGCTGCTCTGTTCATCCCTGCCTCTTCTTCCTCTCTCAGTCTAGTACATCATGTTGACACCTTTCATTTAAAACAAAGAATCCATCAATATCTAATTTCTTTCCTTTTAAAACTACAGTTTTTTCAGTCAAGCAAATCTACAAAAATATCAGTACTAATTTAAAAAAAAAGAGAAAGAAGAGATCAAAATGAAGTCTCCAGGCCTGTGATTTTGAAGAGCACCTTGAAAATCCAAACACACTGCAGGGTCTCAAAAATCAGAAAACCTCTCAGTTTTAAAACAAGTCTTTTTCAGATTTAACCTGCAAATGATATGGAGATTCACATATTTCCTATAGTGGAAACTTTCTACACTTACTCCACCCTAGGTATCATGACATCTGGTGGAGTAAATGTAGGCATGCCCAAAAGATTTCTCTGTGTTTTCTCCCACCCTTAGCCTAGAAAGCACCTGTTGTTACATGGTCATTGCAGTCAACTCAATAAGAGTAAAAGGTGTTGCCCTTCAGAACACCAATAGGACAGGAAGCAAAACTGCAGCCCTCCTTTGATTATTACTTTACTGAGGCTGTGAAGGAAAGAAAAGACTTGCATGGAATTTTACTACAATTGTTACAGCTTCCAATGCCACACAGATGAAGCCCAGCACCACTCACACTCTGCTGAGATCCCACTGCACTTTTCCTAACTAAGCAGAAAGCAGATCTGGGCATGTCCTGGCACTCTTGGTGGCAGGGGGAGGTAGACGAAGACAGCAGAATAACACCTAGGATCCTGTTGCCAGGTCTGCTCTGCAATACGAGGCACAGCAGCCCTGAGTTTTATACCTGCTGCTCTTGGACCAAAAGGCCACACTGGAATGGCAAATCTTGGAGCACAGAAGGTTCTTCAGTCTGTCTCCTGGAGAAGGGAGATGGCACTGGGCCTGCCTCCTCAGCTCAGCACCAGCCTCAGTGTTTCACCTGCAGAAAGGAAATTTCTGCACTTAACATGTTTAACACACGTTTAGCAGCTGCCAGACAGAGCCTGGACCAGAGTGTTGGCTTCTGAACTGTGGGGAAAGTTGTCCTGAACATACCCACCCTCAGGGGATGGAGGAGGAGTTACTCTTCCCTTCCCCATGTTGCCGTGTGGTGCTCCTAGGTTCCCTTGGTCAGTCAGACTGCTCGACAAGATATCTGCCCTCATGTTGTGTCCCTGAACGAATTCACCGGGCCTGACCCAGCTCCCCTGGAAGCAAAGACATCATTCTTTCAGATTACAAACAGCAAGAAGGTTCCCTCTTAAATCTGAAGACAAAGTTGCATTTCATCCTCTCTGTTAAAGAACTAGCATTCATAGAATCATAGAATC
>WBMW01003578.1:84238-94591 GCA_013396635.1 Penelope pileata | reverse complement strand
TGCAACAGGTATCTGGTCTGGCTATTTTATTGATAGTTTAATAAAAAATTGTAATCTATAATAGTATTTTCAGTACTGAGTAGCTTTTCAGATGTAAGAATGCTCCTGAATTTATGTAACACAAAAGAATCTTTGTAGTGGCCAAATAACTTTTGTTTTTAAAATGCATAACTATAGTGTTTCTTTCAATTCTTACAGTTTTATACATAGCATATGACAATATACGTAAAGTTTTATTGTAGTCTAAATATTTATACATTAGCTTAGGTTACTTCATTGCTCATGTAAAACAAACCTAATGTGTATTATTAAGTCTCAGCATATGCATGAAATGGTTTGGTTGAAAGAGACCTTTGAAGGTCATCTCATTCCTACTCCCACTGAAGAGGCACTCAACCAGGTTGCTCAAAGCTTCATCCAATCTAACCTTGAACACTTTCAGAACTGAGCTGTCTCCACTCAAGGTGTCCCAATGTCTCACTTCTTCCTAGTAACCAATCTAAATATAGCCTCTTTTAGCTTAAAACCATTACCCCTTGTCCCATTTCTAAGCTCCCTGATAAAGTGTCTCTCCCCATCTTTTCTCTAGGTCCTGTCTAAGTACAGGAAGGCTGCAATTAGGTCTCCCTGGAGCCCTCACTTCTCTAGGCTGAACAACTCCTACTGCCTCAGCCTGTCTTTGTAGGAGAGGAGCTTCAGACTTCTGATCACCTTCATAGCCCTACTATGCATCTGCTCTAGCAGGTCAATGTTTTTTTATGCTGCAGGCTCCAGAGCTGAGCACAGCACAGCAGGTTGGGTCTCAGGAGAGTGGAGCAGAGAGGGAGAATCACATTCAGCCTGTAAGCTTCATTCCTTTTCAAGAAGCCCAGGATATTATTGGCTTTCCGAGCTTTAAGTACACATTGCCAGTTCATGTTCAGTTTCTCACCAATCCTACAAGTCCTTCTCTACAAGGCTGCTCTCTATCCACTTGTTGTCCATCTATCCAAAATATGTTATAGGAATACTCCTATGTTCATTTTATTTATGGTTCTTTTTTTTTTATCTCCACCTTTGTAACTGGAAGTCCTGTTTGTGCTATGAGGATAAACTAAAAGTGTTACAAGAATAGTAGTGGTAATGTTTTCAAAACAGTTAAAATGTGTAGTAATGCAGCAGTAATAATGTTTTTAAAATAGTGAATTAAAATAAATTTGATATTTAAATACCAAGACTATTTAGAGTCTCAATCTATTTATCTGTCCATGTTATTATTAATAATAGTAACTAATAATAATGCAAAAATGAGGGATACAAGGACACCTTTTAAAAGATGTTTTATTTTTACAAAAAAAAAATGACAGGTGCTTAGCAGCTACTCAGAAGAGAGGAGCCATAGTATCAGTGCTAGTTCAGGTTAGTAAAGCAAAATAGAAGAGAAGGAAGACATCAAATTTAAAATATAAGATTAAAAATATATATTTTTTTAATTAGTGTAGCTGTTCTTTAAATGGAGAAAAAGAGATTCACCAAATGATGCTTTAACAATTATTTCAAGAAAAAAAATCAACATACTACAAATTATAGCATATTGACTAGATCAAAAAATCTATCATTTTCTGCTGTTTTTTTCTGAAACAAGTGACTTCAAAATCAAAATAAAATGCCATATCCTCACTTTGAAATTTCTTCACATATAGTTCTTTTTGTTTCCTTAATTATTTGGACTATAGTGTTTGATGAGCGTAGAAAAATCGTGTGGCTCACCCACTTCATCAAAGCTAAAGGACATTTGAAGCCTATACTTAAAATGACAACATTTCTTAGCACTGCTGGGAAGTTGCACAAAGCACAGACATCTTTGGAGCACAGTTTTTGAACTCATGTTCCTTACCTACTTTTAACTTGGACTGTACAGGATAAAGTTAATTTTCTCAGTCCTCCTCTTCTCACCTGTGGATCTTTGAAGGGCATCTGAACATCCCATGGGGTTGGGCATACGTGGACAGGAGCTGTCTGCCCATAATTTGCCGTGGCTCCAGCTGTCCATATAAGATATTCTGCAAATGAAGTTTGATGGGGAAGGAAAGTGGAAACAAGGAGAGGAAAGTAAGAACAAACAAAATGTAGCTTAATGCTAATTTATCCTACCTACAATTTATTTAATACTTTTCTTCTGGAGTTTTTGTGTGTTCGCTTGCTTGTTAGCTTTGCTGTTGTTTTTGTCAAGGATATAGCTAAGGTAAATATCACTGCAAATGTCAGTACACAGTGATAACTACAGTGCTATCTGTGTTCTCTCAGTGCACTGGGCAGAGCATTTCTGATTTCAAACATCATTTACAAATTGCTGCAGTGATTCTACACAGTTAGTACTTCTCCTTAACACAAGAAACAAAAGAGGTTGCTAGCATTTTACCCCTATCTCAGATTCTCTACTTTTAGATTTCCCATTAGCACTTTCGTCTCAGTCCAGTACTGACACTTCAGAAGGGCACTGAGTCATCCAACTGAGATACCAAAAGAATCAACCCTTAGACCACCCTCAGTCATTGCCAGAAAAATCCATTATTTTCTGAGAAGGTGAAATATATTTGTCTCTGGCTCTGGAAAGCGTGCATTCTTTGCCTAAAAAATGTTTATTTTTATTATTTATATTATAAACACAAGTGTTTGGCAGGCAGATGACTTGATTGTCACTTACCTGACAAAAGCAGGAAAAGTGAAATCAGTAGACTCTATTTAGACATATTTAGATAGACATGTGTGCCACATAAGTAATACAGTAATGCTTTTTCCAGTGAAATGCTAAAACCAATATTAGTTACCTCTATTCACCTCCAAAACCAAACAGGGTTTGCATGCTTGTATATGAACTCTGCTGTTGTCCTTCACAGCTGTATATGGCAAATATTTTGGGAAATAGTTTGTCAAGCATTTCTTATATTATATCCTATCTGACTGATCTATAATCATTCTGTGAATCTATACAGAAGATTTCATTCCCAACACACAAAGTAGTGGCAAAACTAGTTTTAGGAGTTTTGTATTATGTCTCCTAAAACTATACTTAGTTTTAGGAGACATAATACAAGTGTGATATGGGAGGAAATGCAAGAGGCTGGGAATAAGATTGTGGGAGTTGCTTCAAAACATATCCTTTAGAAAGAGTGCAAGAGGGAAGTTGAGTGAGTCTTATGATCCTGAGCTTGCAATTAAGAACTATAGAAACCAAGATGTGTTGTTTTCTCTGATCCACCAATGAAAGAAGAGGTTTTCTAAAGACAGAGAATAGAGAGTTACGATGCAAGAGAAATGGAATAAAGATCTCTTTTTTCTTCATTTTATTGTTTATGTCTGACTTAGACTTTCATATACTTGAAATGGAATACTGGTAGAAGGCTAATTTACCTGGATAAATAGTGGCACAGGGTTTATGATACCAAATAAGATCTTACATTTTAGCTACACTTGTGATTTTAGCTTTTTTTCAGTAGAATTGGTTAGAGCTGGAGTTGATGTTGTGTTCTAATAATATCAACCAACTACACATAGAATCATAGAATGGTTCAGGTTGGAAGGGACCTTAGAGATCATCTTGTTCCAACCCCCCTGCCATGGGCAAGGACACCTCCCACTAGACCACGTTGCCCAAAGCCCCATCCAGCCTGGCTTTGAATACTTCCAGGGAGGGGGCATCAACGACTTCCCTGGGCAACCTGTTCCAGTGTCTCACCACCCTCACAGGGAAGAATTTCTTCCTTATATCCAGCCTAAATCTACCCTCTTCCAGTTTATAACCATTACCCCTTGTCCTGTCATTATCTATCCTTGTAAAAAGCCCCTCCCCAGCTTTCCTGTAGGCCCCCTTCAGGTACTGGAAGGCTGCTATCAGGTCCTCCCGCAGCCTTCTCTTCTCCAGGCTGAAGAGTCCCAACTCTCTCAGCCTGTCCTCGTAGGGGAGGTGCTCCAGCCCTCTGATCATCCTCGTGGCCCTCCTCTGGACCCGCTCCAACAGCTCCACATCCTTCTTGTGTTGGGGGCCCCAGAACTGGACACAATACTCCAGGTGAGGTCTCACGAGAGCAGAGTAGAGGGGCAGAATCACCTCCCTCGACCTGCTGGCCACACTTCTCTTGATGCAGCCCAGGATGCGGTTGGCCTTCTGGGCTGCAAGCGCACACTGCCGGCTCATGTTGAGTTTCTCGTCAACACACACCCCCAAGTCCCTCTCCTCAGGGCTACTCTCAAGCCATTCTCCGCCCAGCCTGTATGTGTACTTGGGATTGCTCCGACCCAGGTGCAGGACCTTGCACTTGGCTTTGTTGAATTTCATGAGGTTGGCATGGGCCCACCTCTCAAGCCTGTCCAGGTCCCTCTGGATGGCATCCCTTCCCTCTGGCGTGTCGACTGCACCACACAGCTTGGCATCATCTGCAAACTTGCTGAGGGTGCACTCAATCCCACTGTCCATGTCACTGACAAAGATGTTAAACAGCACTGGTCCCAGTACCGATCCCTGAGGAACACCACTTGTCACTGGTCTCCATTCAGACATTGAGCCATTGACCGCCACTCTCTGAGTGCGGCCATCCAGCCAGCTCCTTATCCAGCGAGTGGTTCGTCCATCAAACCCATATTTATCCAGTTTATCAACCAGGGTGCTGTGCGGGACAGTGTCAAACGCCTTGCACAAGTCCAGGTAGATGACGTCGGTTGCCCTCCCTTTATCCACTAATGCTGTGACTCCATCATAGAAGGCCACCAGGTTTGTCAGGCACGATTTGCCCTTGGTGAAGCCATGTTGGTTGCCGCCAATCACCTCTTCTCGATTTTCCATGTGCGCGAATATGCAAGATTTTTAAAGCATTACAAATCAAATACCACACGAGAATATGCAAGATTTTTAAAGCATTACAAATCAAATACTAGAGCTTCCGCAGCTCAAGTAGTTGTCTAAGATGAATGACAGTGCATGAAATAGGATTGCCAAAATGTGAATCGCTGTTCTGTGTCATGTTAGAATAAAGACTTTGCAGGGTACATCTGTGGATAGATGAAGTAGTGTAAAACAGCTGAAGACATTACTGCCTTTCTTAAAAAAAGAAAATGCTATGGTTTTATGTTTCAGAGGAAAAAATAACATTCTGAAGATAATTCTAGTATCCCTGAAGATAAAGGCAAAATAATTCACCTTTGCCAAATCTTAGAAAGTCCTCCAGCACGTTGAGTCCTCTCTAAATAGCAACACCATTCTCCAATGCACTGATGTTTTCCCTCAGTTTGGTGAAGTCTACAGACTTGCTCAGATCCCATTTCCCAGGTGTTTAATAAAGACATTGAAGTACTTGCTCCAACATCAGTCCCAGAGAGCTGCCACCAGGAATCAGTCGTCAGTTAGAATTTGCATCACGGACCGTAAGGATTTGATTCCAGTGGATCATCCACTTCTCTATTCACTTCCACATTTTAATCCAGATCTCAATAATTTGACAATAAAGGCATTATGAAAATTCATGCCACGTGTAAAGTCAAGGTAAACAGCAACCACTAGTCTTCCCCTTATCCATTGAACTGGTCATGTCATCATGGAAAGCTATCAGGGTAATTGAGTATAATCTGCTCTTGGAAAATGCAAACTGACTGTTTTCAGTCAGTTCTTTGTATTTCAAATAGCTGGATATGGTTTAAGACTTGCTCTTGCACCTTCCCTGAGAGGCTGACCAGCCTGCTGGTCCTGTTAGAAGGTAGGTGTAACCTTTGCCTTTCCTAGCCAACAAGAACTTTTCTAATCACCATTATCTTTCAAAGATGGAAGAAAGCAGTATTTCAGTGGCATATCAGCAGTCCCCATATCCTCTGTGCCATGTTGAAGTGGGTTAAGTTCTCCCTACTGTATCTTTCTCTGCTGCAGGTGCTGCAGCTTTCTCACAGGGTCCACCACTAGGCTCAGAAAATCCGAGAACGAGATATCATTTTTGGTGATTACCTTATCACCAAAAATGATGCAGAACAAGAACTGAGGACCTCAGCCTTTTCCTTGTTCTTTGTCACCTTTTCTTCATTTTTCCATCACAGAGTCATTCATCTCCCTCACTAGTTTCAACTCCAGATGAGCTTTGACATTCCCAATTCAATCCCTGTGTGTCAAACATTATGCAAAATAGAATGTCTGCATATCACTGCAATACCTAAACTTTTATAAATAAAAAAATACCTCTTATTTGTCAGTGTCATTTGATAAAAATGACAATGTGAAAACCTTGAAAAATACAACATGTAAGCAGAGAAGCTGGCAGTCATTTTCTGTGTAGGATTGTCAGATGACATAAGAGATTACATTTTGTTTGTATACTCTGCTGATTACTTACCACTGTAAGTGTTAGTATGTCTGGTTAAAATTTGTTCTTGTCACTTATAATGTTTATAAAAATGGGAAGGAGAGCTTTCTAAAGATTTGCAAAAATATTTATTCTGTATCCCATCATTTCTTTCCAAATCACTAATCTGAATAACAAAATGCAAGTAAATTACATTTTATTTGCAATGTCTACAGTACCTTTTAGTTTGCTACAATGTTCTATGACCTCTTGTTAAATGGGATATCATAGATACATACCATGCAACAACACATATCATAGGAATGTTCAGGGAATACTAAAGAGTAACAAGCAGGCTGACATCATTTAGATCAGCAGCATCAACAACCACCTGGTAATATGTTAGCTCAGTTTCTCAGAAATAGTAGAAAGAGATTTTTTTAAGCCATATATTGCACTATTTCTATCTTGGCAAGCTCAGTAATCTTTATTATGTATGAAAAGGTGTCTCTGCCATAAAATAGCTTCACATGTGATCACAAAAATATTCTTGATTCAGGAAGATGCTGTAGATATTACTAGTTTTACATCAGGTGTCCACCATCAAAAATATTCTCAGAGAATATTTTCAGAGCTAATGACAGTGCTGGAGACAGAAAGACTTTATTTACTGCAGCCAATGTGAAGTGTCTCACTTGTTGCAGATAAATTGACAAAATGTCCCAGATGTAAACCATCTTCTACCATCTTTCCAACCTGCCCTACAACAAAGACTATACATACGGAATAGAAAGTCACCTCTCTTCTAGGGTTCAGCTTTATTAACAGAAAGAAAGAAAGAAAGAAAGAAAGAAAGAAAGAAAGAAAGAAAGAAAGAAAGAAAGAAAGAAAGAAAGAAAGAAAGAAAGAAAGAAAGAAAGAAAGAAAGAAAGAAAGAAAGAAAGAAAGAAAGAAAGAGAAAGGGGAATTGGAAAGAGGAAGACAGAGTTAAAATACAAAAAAAAAAAAAAAAAAAAAAAAAAAAAAAAAAAAAAAAAAAAAAAAAAAAAAAAGAAGAAGAAAGAAAGAAAGAAAAAAAGAAAAAAATAGAAAAAGAATTATTTTAACAGCATTTTACTCAAACCCAGGTCAAGCTTAAGGATGGAGTTTCACAGCAATTAAGTTTTCATTTGGATAATGACAATCCTTTTTCCTCATTAATAACTGTTTGGATAATGAACCAGTACTAGTCCTGAAAATTGGAAGAGCCTGTGCAAGAACCATGAGGAGGAGGTGCCTTGCAAAGGTATTTAGCTCTCCCTTATGAATCAAGGCATTAGCGTCTCATATGCATTGTTCCTAGCAAATGTTTGCCCCATCTGTTCTTAGATGGAACAGGATCTCTACCTTATATTTTTAAATATTTCTACCTTTTTTTTCCCTCTTGATTTCCACTTGATGAAAAACTCAACATGAACCAGCAATGTGCACTTGCAGCCTGGAAAAGCAGCCTTATCCTGGGCTGCATCAAAAGAAGTGTAGCTAGCAGGTCAAAGGAGGTGGTTCTTTCTCTCTGCTCTGCTCTCACAAGACACTGTGTCCAACTCTGGGGTCCCCAACAAAATTAAACTGTTGGATCAAGTCCAGAGGAAGGCCATGAAGATGATCAGAGGGCTGGATCACCTCTCCCTTGAAGGCAAGCTGACAAATTCAAGGTTGTTCTGCCTGATGAAGAGAAGGTTCTGGGGAGACCAGTCTTTTAGTAATTAAAGAAGGCCTAGAAGAAAGATGGAGAAGGATACTTTGTCAAGAAGTGTAGCAATAGGAAAAAGGGTAATGGTTTTGAAGTAAAAAAGGGGAGATTCAGATTAGATGTTCAGAATAAATTCTTCACTATGAGGATGGTGAGGCACTGGAACAGGTTACTTAGAGAAGTCATTGATATCCCGTTCCTGGAAGTGTTCAAGGTCAGATTGGACTGGGCTTTGAGCAACCTGATCTAGTAGAAAGTATTCTTTCCCATGGCAATGGGATTGGAACTAAATGATCTTTAAGGTTCCTTCCAACCCAAACCAACTTCTGATTTGATAATTCTGTCATATACCAAGTCTACCTGTGCAATCAGAAGTGAAAGTGGGGAAAATTTGGTAAAGAATCTTCCTAGAAGGTTTTCATTTTTTCTTTTTTAATGTATTTACAACTCAGGCTATTTCAGGGAAATGAAAATATTGTTCAATACTATTCTATGGTATTTTGGCTTTGAAAGATACAAAATTGAATTCTGAACCTGCTAAAGAATCCACCATTTTTTCCTATGGTGCAAAAAAGCCTTTGTTCTATTCTGCGCATGCATGTGTGTTAGGGGAATATTGAGTGTGATAGTTAGTGCTTTGTAATTCTTAAGTTTTTTCTTTCTGTTATTGTCTTTGTCATATAGAAACAGTCAAGATTACATGAGCTACAGAAGGAAATCTCTGCTAACTTACTGTAATTTCTGATTCAATGTTGCTTTCTGAGGGCGTGCAATGCTGTCAATGTAGACCTGATCCATAGCTAGACTTGTATGATTTTTATTTCAGTGAAATTTCCTATGTGATTGCACAGCCCCACAGCTATTAAAATCAATATTAAATCTTGATTGATATAGATCGATATTAGATTGGCCCCTACCTTTTTTTGTGTAATGTGTGTACAAGCTGATTCCAAATACCATAAACCTTCTTTAATATTTTTTATTTATTTGTTTGTTTGTTTGTTTGTTTGTTTTTTGTTTATTTCATGCGGAAAGAATTGTAGAGTCAGAGAAAAAGACTAGCTATAATGTTGAAGAGAGTGTCCATCTACTATGAGTTTTCTTGTGTCTGGAAAACAAATTAAAGCCCAGGTCAATGCAATGCTTTGACAGAAGTACATATAGATTCCTGAACAGTTAGCTACCTTGCTAAAGTTTTCTCTAGACGGAAACTGTATAGTTTGCAGCTTTAGGAAGCCTTTAATATCTGGGATATTACAAGATTTGTTGAGAAATACAGGTTATGAGCACTTCTTGTGTTAACCTGCAAAGACGCCGTGTGTCATATGTGGGAAAATAAGAACTTAAGCTGAGACAGCACAGCTGGGGTTTCACCAGAGCTTTATTTAGAGAGGAAGTCCAACATTCAACAGAAACAGGGAGAACCCAGACTAGTAAAACAGAAAAGTAAAACAGGAGTAAAAACTGTTTCACAGAGAACAGGAATACATGATCTCCAACAAAATAACAAACATAACATTGCTAACTAAAGGTGAGAAACCTTGTCAGGATGGGATACACTGCGGGGAACTTTGTTGTGCTGCCTTTGGAAGAGACTCAAAGAAATGAGCAGCCTCTGGAAGGCTGCATACTTAAAACCATATGAAAGATCTCGTATTTGGACTTATACTGTACCATTTCGTTAGGAATTATTACAATGTTGGGACTACTTGTTTCACTGTGTAGTACATCATTATCTGCTACCACTTATTTGTATCTCTGCTCTGATGTCTCTCTGCTGCTCATAGTTTGCAGAAGAATATTGAGCTGTAGTTGCTATGGGATATAATGTGTGTTAGGAGAATGGAAGAGCACAAGATTAAAAGTAAAAATTTGAAACACTAGGTATTGATGGTTATTAAATCAGGTGATGTTTAGGTGCACTTATTATGATCTTTAATAGTAATTCAGCTGCGTTAGAATATGCACTGAAGTTTGATAAAACTACTCACCCTAAACTACAGTTCTCATCCTTTTTGTCATAATAAAGAACTTCTAACATAATTTTCCTGCAAGGCACATTCCAAGCAATTATTTTGAAACTTCAATTTTTCAAACATTGTCCAAAATTCAGGAAAAAAATAAGTAAACAGTACCAGAGCCTTAGCTACTCAAAAGAAGGAAAGAAAGAAGGAAAAGAAAGAAGGAAAAGGAAAAGGAGAAGGAAAAGGAGAAGGAGAAGGAGAAGGAGAAGGAGAAGGAGAAGGAGAAGGAGAAGGAGAAGGAAAAGGAAAAGGAAAAGGAAAAGGAAAAGGAAAAGGAAAAGGAAAAGGAAAAGGA
>WBMW01003578.1:49382-78535 GCA_013396635.1 Penelope pileata | reverse complement strand
TTTTTTCATTTGGTTGGTTGAGTGGTTGTTTTTCTGCCTCACAACATTCTCTCCTTTTCAAGCTTAATATTGGAAAACCTAAATATTTCCCCCAAAAGAGTAATTATGAAAAATATTTATATAATTTTGTACTGTAAGACCTCCTCCCTTTGACAATCACTCAGGAACATGTAGTTCAGTAAGGAAATAAATCATATCATAGTTCTTGTAGGATTGTTAATTTGAAAAGAACCTACATTCTGCAGGCACTTCAAGTTTTCATTCCATTAGTAAAAACGTGCATCATTTTTGTCCATGTATTTGGAACAATGTGATCTAGTTTTCTGTAAGTGAAAGTAATTAAGATATTATTTAACATGTAATTTTTCAATATCTGATAAATGTCTCAAGGTTCTACTTGATTCTGGTCTTCTGTTCTTCAGTTTCGTTCGTTCATCTCTCTGTCTTCAAGAGAGGAGATGTCTATAAATACAAATACTTTCTTACATATTTAGAAGTACGATTTTAGTAATAATAAGACAATATTCTCTTTCACTGAACTTATTAGTGACAAGTAAATTGGATGTCATAGAAGCAAGTACTCTGGTGAGGATTATTTAAGAAGGACTTTGAGCATGAAAGATGATCTTCTACTCTCTTTCAGTTGGTGCAGTGTGATAGTAAATGGATCATGTCTGTCTTTAGCATAACATGTAAGGGAATTCTTATTGTAGTTTTTGGCTTAGATGAATTTCTATGAAGAAATAAACGTGACTGACTACCACGAGTGAAAAACTGTCAATGTACACGCATTCACATATTTAATTATCCATTTATCTTTGTGTACATTTAGAAATAAAAATTATATAAGAGAGATGCTCCAAAATTAATGCCTACTATTTTATTATGTTGGCCCTTTGTGTCAGAGGCAGATTTTTGTGGCATGGCAGACGAGGCTGAATGTTCCTGCCAATATTCCATTTAACTCTGTTGCTGTGCAACAGGTGGCAGCAGAGGGACAGTCTGACAAATTGGTGTCTGATGTAGAAGTGCATATGAAGATGTGGAATTGAATTCCCTCATGTGGAAAAAAATGCACCCACTGACATTTGTCAATGTTTTCTGCATGTTTAGGGAGACCAAACATTGAATGTTAGCACAGTGAGGCAGTGGGTGTCTCAATAAGCTCATATGTGAATCGGCAGATTAAGAACAGGGAACTGTGTACAAAGCTGAACATCAGCTTCAGCACATGGAAAATGTAGTGGCCATGTTGGAAATCACTAAGTTTGCAAATGCTCAAGTGGGAAAAGAAAGAACACCGTATACAAGTTTGGACCTATTGAACCAATACGAGGCTGAAGGTAAATGCTTACTGGATTGCATCATTACTGGTGACAAGATGTGGTGTCACCCCTATAAGCTAGAGTCAAAATGGCAATCCATGAAGTGGTGACATGTGAATTCCCCGTTGAAGAAAATGTTCAAAATGCAGCCCTCAGTGAGTAAATTGGTGTACACTCTCTTTCGAAATAGGCAAGGGGTGTTCCTTCTGGATTTCCTGAAACTGAGAGAAACCATCAACTCTGACAGCTAGCTACATTGTGACACTGACTAAGCAGAAGGCTCAGACTTCCAGAGTCAGGCCACAGAAGAAGACAACCTTTCTCCTGCAACATGATAATGCTAGGCTCCATACCAGTTTGAAGATCATGGAGCGCATTGCCACCCTTGACTGGACTGTCCTCCAACATCCACCATATAGCCTGGATTTGGCACCTTCTGACTCCATCTGTTCTTTGCTGATGAAAAATGGACTGCATGGACAACATTTTCCTAGCAATTACACCATCGTAGCATCTTTGAAAAAGTGGGTCACCTCTGGTAATGCAGATTTTTATGAACAAGACATAAAGACATTTGTTCATCACTGACAAAAATGCCTAGCTAATGGTGGCAACTGTGTTGAAAAATACTGTTTTGTAGCTGAGAATCTTCTCTATTAAATCATGCTATTGTGCACTTTGTATCTATTGTAGTTTTCATGGGAATAAATGGGAGGCATTACTTTTAGAGGTACTAAATTAGGTTTTATACTATAAACATAAAAAAAAATCTTCAAATCTAACATTCTTCTTTTCCTCAGCTAAGCCAAATAATACTCATTCTTACTCAATTCCACATGTAGATAAGTTTTCTTATAGAACCATAGAACCCCTCCCAGGTCCTTGTGCCCCCACAGCTCCCTAGCTAGCAGGGCAGTACAAGAAGATGAGAAACTTCCATGTCCTTGGCTCCGTACAGCACTGTCCAGCAACGAGTGTAAACATCAATACTTTTTAGTTTTATTTACGTCTAGTACCAAAACATAGACTTATATCAGACACTGTGAGAAACACAACTTCTGTCCCAGCTAGAAACTAAGACAGTATCCACCCCTTACTGCATACCATTTACATCATGTGCAGGTCCCACAGTTTCTCATATATCCTAATTTTTACCTATCTTACATAATTCCTGCAGTCTATAGACCATCCATATGAATTGTCCCTGAAGTTCATTTAGTCCATGACTCCATCTGTTATGGTGAGGAATAACAATCATAATAATGATGACATGCAGTATTATGTAACAATTAACATTGTACCATTTAAATTACTGGCTGTTCTCACCTAGCATCAAATCCCCTTGGTGCACACACCAGATGTCCCCATCCTTCTGCATTACCCACCAAGCGCATCCAGGTCCTTGAGCAAAAGCAATCCCCTGAATGGGCTTGCCTTTGCCCAAGGCAGGAATAACCCCAACTGTCTGGCCCAGCATGTTTTTCAAGTGCACTACAGGGACTCTATACCCTCCACACATCATGGCACTAATGCAACGTGGAGCAAATGGGTCACACTGATCACACAATGGGCTCAAATAGGAAACCCCGGTCACCCAGGAATCTTGGAAGTGATTAAGGACCAGCCTGAAGACAAAGATTTTGGAATCGCATCAGAGGTGGAGGTGATGCATGCTGAAGAGTCCCCACTGTATAATACAATACCAGAGAATGAAAATAAATATGCCTTGTTCACTGATGGTTCCTGTTGCATTATGGGAAAGCATCAGAAGTGAAAGGCTGCTGTTTAGAGTCCTACATGATGAGTTGTAGAAGCTACTGGAGGAAAAGTTGAATCGAGCCAATCTGCAGAAGCAAAGGCCATCCAGCTGGCTTTAGATATTTCTGAATGAGAGAAGTGGTCATTGCTCTACCATACTGACTCATGGGTGATGACAAATGCAGTACAGAGGTGGTTTCAGCAACGGAAGCAAAACAATTCACAGCACAGAGGCAAAGCCATCTGGGCCGCTGCACTGTGGAAAGATAATGCTGTGCAGGTAGAGAACTTGGTTGTAAAAGTATATCATGTGGATGTCCACATATCCAAGAGGCATGCCACCAAGGAACATCAGAACAACCAGCAGACAGATTGTGCTGCTAAGTCTGACTCCAGTGACAAATATTCTAGTTAAAAGGTAAACTGGAGTATATATCAAAAAAGGGCCAGAGAAATTAACCCCTTCCACAAGCTAGGACAAAGAAACAAAGCTGAACTATTTATGGGAAATCCCAGAACTGATAAAAATTGTCTAAAGCTGTATTTGACCTTCAGCAAATACAGTCACACCATGTTTAAAACAAAATCAGCAAACAGGATGACCTAGGCAACCAAAGGTTGCTCTGTGCTTTCAGAGTTCAATCCCAAACACTAGGCATCAACAGCTCCAAAACAGAGAAATGCATGGGGATTTTTCTGCATTCACGGATTAATACACAAACTTAAATGTCAACATTCAGTTTACATAGATGCACATTTGGTTAGCATGTGCTCCTAAGATAGAAACTTGTCTTCAAAAACAAATTAAGCAAACAAAGTAGAAGGAAAGAAGGGGAGATGGAAAGAGAGAGAAGGGAAAAATAACACAAAAGAATGCATAATAGTATTTCAGGTAACATATCAAAAACTTAAATATTTGGACAAATGTTCATTAAATACAAGCCTTTCACTTCCTGTTCATGCTTGCCTGAAACTGCAGTCAAAAGTTTGACATCTAATAGGTCTAAGATAAATTAAAAAAAAAAGAAAAAGAAAAAATTTTAAAAATACACTGTGAGAGCCTTACAAATTTGAAGATATCACTTTGTCGCAACTGGAGTGGAATCATACTACTTACACAATTTATCAGATTACAAAACTAAACTTCAGAAAAAGGAGAATCTTTTCTCATCTACTGTGTAACAAAAGATACAGATTTTTTCTCCCCTGGTCCTGCTTCAAACTTTAGCACTGCTTTAGCAGAAGCATGTTTTTCAAAACCATCTGATCTTGATTACTAGTCCTCCAGTATGGGGAATCCAGCATTTTCTTAGATGAACTGTTTTTGTATCTGACTACCCATGCTTCTTAGTATGAGTCTGCTATTTATTTTCTCATTTTTTTTTTCAAGCTTCAAGGTAGCAGAATTTACCACCTGTAACTATGAAAAGTCTCCAATTACGTACTTATGAACTACAACTATATCAACTTTTAGTTTTCTCTTTTTAAACTACGCTGGTTAAGGTCCTTAGTCCCTGGCAATAACATAAGCTTTCCCAATCTTTGTGCTTTGTCTGAGGACTTTGTTAAAATATCATGTCAGTTTACATTGTGCAAATCACAAAATTGGAATGGTTAAGGTTGGAAGGACCTCTGGAGATCATCTGGTTCAAATACCCTTCTCAAGCTGGGATACCTAGAGTAAGTTAACCAGCCACTATGTCCAGGCAGCTTTTGAAGTTCTTCAAAGTGAAAAACTCCACAAATTCTCTGGACGGCCTGTGTCCATGCTCCATCACCCACACAGTAAAGATGTTTAGACAGAACATCTTGTGTTTCAGTTTGTACCAACTGACTTTTGATCTGACATAGTGCCCCACTGCAATGAGTCCAGCTCCATCCTCTTTGCATCCTCTCATCAGATGTTTACAGACATTGGTAAGACTCCTTTCAACCTTTCTCTTCTCCAGGCTGAAGAGTCACAGACCTCTCAGCCTGTTTTCATAGAAGAGGTGCTCCAATCTCTCGACTTGGCCCTCCACTGGACTCTTTCCAGAGTGTCCGTGTCTCTCTTGGTAGTGGAGGGCCCAGAACTGGACACAGTCTTGCACATGCAGCCTCACAAATAATGAGAATCAGGGGAAGGAGCACTTCACCTGCTAGCAATACCCTACTTAATGTAGCCAAGAATACTATTAACCTTCTTAGCAGAAAGGACAGAAATATACTATGTTTGTATACTTTTTCTAATACTCTGTATTTACTATTATCTACATTTACTATTATTTACAATATTCCTCCACCATAATTCATGCTTTCCTCAAAGCCTTGTCATGATTTACAGAAGTCTCAGTGAGCTTTCAATTCAATTAATGTACTAGAAAAAAATAGCATGCGTAAATGTAACTTTCTTTATATAAGATGATATCATTAATTTAGGGCTCTTATCATAATTCTTTCCCAGGGAAAAAAAAAAAAAAAAGGCTAGGTATTCTAGTGGAATTCTGGTAATCTGTGTTTTTCTGTCTTTTAGTAGCAAAAAATTATTTTTCTACACCTTTTCTTTGGAAAATGTTAAGATTTAAGACTGTAAATCCAGAGGACTACTATTCACTTCTACTCTTTCAAGTTGGGGCACAGGAAGGTGTAACAAGCAAATAATGAAATATTAAAAGAGTCTTTAGGTCCCTTGAGAATATGTTGAAGAGATCAGGAGTACAGGCAGTGTTTTCCTCAGTCCTCCTGGTTGGTGACTGGGACCCAGGTAGAAGGAGGAGAATGGATCAGTTGAACTGTTAGCTCTGTAGGTGGTGTCATGCTCAGGGTTTTGTGTAGTATGATCTTGAGTGTATCTTCAAAAGACTGGGCATGTTGACATTAGATGGGATGCAACTGATCAGGAGATGCAAGTATGTACTGGGCAGCAAGCGGGCTGGACTGATCAAATTTAAACTAGATTCAATGGGGAAAGAGGATGGTCTTCTGAGTGACAGAGAAGAGAAAGGTAACGCTGTCACTTAAGGAAGCAGCAAGAGAATACCTCAGATTTATCCCAGAGGAATTTAGTTAGGATCCTCCAAGTTGTTAACATGGCTGATAGTTCAGCTGAAGTTCCTCTACACCAATGTAAGCAGCATGTGAAATAATCAGGAGGAAATGGAAGCCATGGTACAATTAGAAAACTATGACCTAACTGTTATCATGGAAACATGGTGAGATGAATCACACAACTAGAATATTATGATCCGGAGTTACAAGATTTTTAGAAAGAATTGGCAGGGCAGGGGTAGGGGAGTTACCTTCTATGTTAAAAAGATTGATAGACAGTGAAGAGCTTCCTCTAAAAATAGCTGTGATCAGGTCAAGAGCTTGTGGGTAAAAGTCAGGGACCAGACCAACAAAGGACATCTGGTGGCCAGATTCTACTAAAGTCTGCCTGACCAAGCAGGGCTTGTGAATGAGGCCTTCTTGCTTCAATCAAAAGAGGCATCATGTTTACAGGCTGTCATCCTGATGGGGGATTTCAAACACCCAGAAGTCTGCTGAAAAAGTAATATGTTGGGCTGAAAACAATCTAGGAGACTCCTAGAGTGTATTAAGGATAACTTCCTGGTCCAGGTATTAGACACACCAACCAGAGGTGAAGAGTTACTGGACCTGGTGCTCACAAGTGCAGAGGAGATCATTAAAGTTAAGATTGGTGGCAGTCTGGGTTGCAGTAACCATGCTCTGGTTGAGTTTGTGATCTCAAGAAACCCAGGCCTGTCAGAGAACAGAGTCAGGGCTCTGAACTTCAGGAGAGCAAAATTCAATTTGTGTAAGGAATTATCGGATGAGGTGCCAATCTGGGAAACAGTTCTTAGGTGCAAAGGAATGGAACAGAGCTGGCAGCTCTTTAAGGACACAGTTCTAAGAGGACAAGAACTCTCCAACCCCTAGCACAAGAAATCAGCAAAGGAGGCAGTAAATGGGAATGGCTGAGCAAGGACTTGCTGGTCAAACTGAGGTGTAACAAGGTGTGGGAAGAATACAGGGATGCTGTCTAGATGTGTAGAGGTGGGACCAGAAAAGACAAGGCACAGATTTAAGTGAACTTGGCAAGGGATGCAAAAAAAATAAGAAGGGATTCCACAGGTACATTAGTCAGAAGAGAAAGGCCAAGGAGAGCGTACCCACTGTGATAAATCAGAATGGAGAAAAGGCAATGATTAACATGTTTCTCCTTGAGGCTGAGGTACTCAACATGTTCTTTACCTCAGTCTTCAGTGGCAGTTAGATTCCTATGCCTCTCATGTTCCTGAACCTCCAAGCGGGGCTGTGCAAGCAAAATCATTCCCGCTGTAAGTGAAGAGAAAGTTTGAGACTATCTGATGAAACTGAGTATGTGCAAGTCTATGCGGCCATTTGACATGAATCCCAAGGTCCTGGAGAAATTAGCTGACATCATTGCCAAAGCACTCTCCACCATTTTCAAAAAGTCACAACTGTCAGATGAATTCCCTGGTGACTGAAAAAAAAGGAAACATAACTCCCATTTTTAAGAAAGAGAGAAAGGAAGACCTGGGAAACTACAGGCCAGTGGGCTTCATGTCTGTGCCTGAGAAGATCATGGAACAGATCCTCCTGGGAGCTATGTTAAGGCACATGCAAGACAAAGAGGTGATCTGAGACAGGCAGCACAGCTTCACCAAGGGCAGATCGTGCCTCACCAATCTGGCGGCCTTCTATGGAGTGATGGCATCACTTGACAAAGGAAGAGCAACTGGTGTCATCTACCTGGACTTCTGCTAAGCCTTTGATATGATTCCACACCACATTCTTATCTAAATTGGAGAGAGATGGATCTGAAGGGTGGACTGTTAAGTGGATATGGAATTGGATGGATGGATGATCACAGCCAGAGGTTTGTGGTCAATAGCTCTATGTGCAGGTGGAGGCTGGTGACGAGTGGTGTTCCTAAGGGTTTCATCTTCAAACCAGTTTTCTCTATCATCTTTATCAACCTAGACAGTAGGATGAAGTGTGCCCTCAGCAAGTTTCCTGGTGACACTAAGCTGAGTGGTGCAGCTGTTACAACAGAAGGAAGGGATGCCATCCAAAGGGACCTGGACAAAGTCCAAAAAGTGTTCTCACGTAAACCTAATGAGAGCCAGCAAGACCAATTCCAAGACTAGGAGAAGAACCCATTGAGAGTAACACTGCAGAGAGAATCTTTGAGGGTTCTGGTGGATGAGAAACTTGACATGAGCCAGCAGTGTGTGCTTTCAGTTTGGAAGATCAACTCCTGAGCAGCACAAGAAGAGAGGTGGCCAGCAGGGTGAGGAAGGTGATTGCCTCCCTCTGATTTGCCTTTGTGACACCCGATCTGGAATACTGCATCCAGGACTGAGGCCTGCTGTCGCTATTACAAAAGTGTTTCTTAAACTGATTGGTCCCTTTAAAGGAGGCAACAAATATCTGTTTTAAAAGAATTATCTGTAAAATATAATTAATACATTTAACAACATGTATTCATTTTAATTTTCAAAATCAAAACTTGAACAAAAATTTTACTCAGAATCATCCCAATCCTCAGTCTAACAACATTTCAGCTAGAATGACAGAAATAAGAAATAAAGGATATTCGGAAAAAAAATAATCAGGAAGTTTTGTTTAGGTTTTTAGTTTCTAAATTTTAAAGTCACTTAAAATGCTTTTATGGAGGTTATGCTAGAGTAGACTGCAGGAGACAGCAAATATAAACCAGATAGCCAGTACACAAACTAACAAGACTCCCTTTGGAGTGCTTTAGTGCACTGTATTGTGTAGTATTTGGAAATTGGTTGCTAAGACTACTTACTAAATAAATTATTTTAATATGGTTTAGATATGTCTTTAGGCAATTAAAGAGATCACTGTTAAGTACATTATTTTCCAAGTAATTTTTATCTGCAATATGTAGGTGCTTTCACTTATTTCATCATGGCGTTAGAAACTGTTAAAAAAAATTCTTTTTCTTTTTTGAGTTGTCTTGCATACCCCAAAATTTAAAAAAAAAATGTTACATTTTGTCAGTATGCACATTTATAGAGTAAGACAAAAAATCTTGTCCAGAATATCTCTTATCCCCACAAGATTTTTTAAATGTTCTTTTCCATTGAGACTTGTTTATCTGACATGGATTAGAAGCTTAATATAAGCTTTCTGGTTTGTCAATAAACGTAAGACTGAATTTCAGACTACTATGACTCTATCTTAAGAACAATTTGAACTGGTAAATGCAGCAACAGATTGATAGGTTATTGTGACATAGTTTTGGTTTTACCACATGTGCACTCACTGATTCTTATTAATAGCAAAATACACCAAATTTTGATTTTTTTTTTTTTTTGGAATGGCAATTACAATATTAGGAAAAAGCAAAATGAACGCATGCATATACATACTTATATGGAGTGGCTAGAATGTTCATAAAATGTAATTTTCCCCTGAGCAGCATTGAAATTGTTTCTCTGGTACATAACAGGTCTAGCAGTAAGCAGGTGGCAAAGAAATAGAATGTCATAGATGATCTGTCCTTGGACAAAGACACCATACTATCAAATGACAGCATGAGGAAATAAGAGAAGATTATCTTTATTAGCCTGAACTCATCAAGGTTTCATGTCAAGGAAGAAATTTCCTCCCATTAGGAAGAAAAACTGTTCCATTTTGGAAAAACAAGCAGAGCCAAGTGATACTTGAACAGATCTGACAAACTGGAATGTGTTACGACTTAGGAAGTCCAACTTTATTTTTAGAAACTTACAGTTCTTCACCACTACTTTTTATCTCTTTTCAGATTGGTCTTTTACCCGTAATGCCTACAGCATATGTCATCTGTCCACAGAACACAGATGACAAAGTTGACATGGCCTCTCAGTTTTGAAATTTTATTGGTACAGATGGAAATAGTACAGTATGTGAAACATAATGTCTATTCAGATATATTAGCACAATTTCTGTTAATAGTAGGTCAAGCTTTTTTCTCAAAGCTTTTTTAACAAGAAGTTAAAAGCCACAGGATGTCTTTGTGTATTTTGTTAATAGTTTTCTTTCTCTTCTAACAGTTTGATGGTTTTTGTTTGTTTACTTGTTTTTGTTTATTTTGCTTTATTTATGAGTTAATGTGTTATCAACTGTCTGCTGAATTGAAGAGGGAACTTGGTGGTTCCTATTCCTGTCATTCAACAAGGCAGTAAATCCTGTTATTCACATGAAACATGTGAGGTAGTCTCTCCAGTTGAATTATTTTAAGTGATCATACTGTAATTTATTTAAGATTATTTTAATACTATATATATATATATCTAAATTCTTGCACTCTATCACTTCAGGCTGTAGTTTGAAGAAATTATTATGAAAGGGAAGATACATATTTTTAAGCTTTTCCTTAACTTTTAGACTAGGGCTTCTGGAGTCCAAAACCTTTTCCTGTTCTTGAACTTTTTTATTACAATAAATAAATACAAGGAGCATCTATTTCAGTACATGTATCAGCATATACAGATAGCAGTTGACAATATAACAAATAAATTCCTGATAATCACTTACCAGAATGGAAATTGTTTTGACTTTTATTTCAGTTTTAAAATAGTAGGCCTTTGTATTTGGATTTTTATTATTTTTATGGAAAACAAGGAAAGTTCTTCAAATAAGAAATTAAAAGTGATTAATAAATAAAAAGAGTTTTTATGACATGACAATGTTTGGAGCAGATTCAAATCTGGAAGGAGAAGACAGAGAAATAACTTCTGTTTACAACAATGATTTTGTCAGACTTGGTGACCCCACTGCGTAAGGAAGACCTGAAAAAAGTATCAGGTACTTTTCATTTGCTTTAATGTATAAAAATCACAGGAAAGAAAGTTTTATAAAGCCACGGAGGTTTCAATTCTTGAAGAATAAGTCATGGACCATGCTAGTTTTAAGACCTTGCATTCTTACTACTGCTTTTGACTATGGCTGGAAGAACATAAACTTCAAGTGCATGCAGAGTTTTGGGATAAATCTAAAGAGCAGAAAGGAAAGACTGACTTATATCTAAGAAACATACTGCTAGAGAATTTTGCATCATTTTATTTTATGATCATGCATAATTGGAATTGAGAACATTTTAAACTGGCAAATTAAAATACTACTACACTATACAGTTTGTTTATTAAAAAAAAAAAAAAAGTAAATAACATAATTCCAAATAAGTGAGACAGGCAACGATGACTGTGAATTAAATAAGAATTCTGTGCATTGTGATACAAGTTTGCCTTTAAAATATAATTATGAATTAGGAAAGCTTTTCATCTGTCTCTTAAACAATCCAAACTTTGGCAAATGGGTGGATACAGATTTTCTCAACATGAAAAAACTGACCTTTCTTTCCCATTTATGATTTACTTTATGCTTTTGTTTCTCCTTTTATTCCATGCATTTGCATTGCCATTTCATTAAACCCACTTACATATTCTTAATTTTGATATGATTATAAACTCTATTGCTACTTCACTTTGTCTGTTCTGTACACTGGATGAGCTCTTTAAATGCAGACTTCTACTTTGTGATAACAGTGCCTATCTGATTACATTCATGTGCAGCCAGAGTTGATTTCAAGATGCAGAATCTTGTTGCTATCAAGTGTTCAGACCACATAGCTGTCATTTCTTTGCTGTTATACTCTTAGGATGAAGTTAACACATGTAAGAATCACATTTCCTTTTACTTTGTAAGTATATCTTTTGACTGCCAAAACTATAGAAGAGTTCGATGTCACACCAACTAGATGTAAGAAACCTCACTACACAAAAGATTGCCCATAGATTGCTCAGAAAAGTCAATTCTGACCCTGGATTTCTACACAAACATATTTATTTTCTTCTATTTCTATTCTGTCAATCTGCTAGTGTTTCACAGAGATCTGAATGACTTTAAATTGACAGTTCTGGTCCTTGCTTGGTACTACTACTTATTCCAGCTTGGAAGAACATTTTTTCTTGTTACTGATATCCCAATTAGCAGCTAATGTTTGTTGCCAGGTAAATCTTACAATATTGTACAAAGAGATTACGCTAAGTAACTCCTAGGATGACAGTGATCTAATCTTCATAGAAAAAATAAAACAAAAAAACCCAACATTCCTGATTCATTTAATCAAACCAAATTCAGGATTTGACATAATTATGTAATGTCACCATATGTAGTGTTCAACTTATTTCCATAGGATGATTGGAATCTCTGATCAGGTCCATCACACGGATCTTCATTTCTTGAACAATCAGATAAAACGATAAGAACAGTAAATAGTCATCCTCCAGGATGATCAGCACCATGACTTCTGTTCCAGCTGTGAAGGAAAGTATGCTTAAACTTCTGAAATCTTTTTACTTCTCCTTTCTCCAAAGGCCTGTGACCAGACCTGTGGCCCATGAATACCTCTTTTTCTTCATCATAGAATCATATATATGTAGAATCATAGAATGCCATGGGCTGAAAGAGATCCTGTTGTGGGCAGGGTTGCCACTCACTAGATCACAGAATCACAGAATTGTATGGGTTGGAAGGGACCTCTAGAGATCATCAAGTCCAACTCCCTTGCCAAAGCAGGTTCCCTAGTGCAGGTCAGACAGGTAGGCATCCAGATGAGTCTTGAATATCTCCAGAGAAGGAGACTCCACAACCTTCCTGGGCAGCCTGTTCCAGTGCTCTGTCACCCATACCATGAAGAAGTTCTTACGCATATTTTTGTGGAACTTCCTATGTTCCAGTTTGTGGCCGTTTCCCCTTGTCCTGCTCCCACACACCACTGAAAAGTCTGGCCACGTCCCTTTGTTTCCCACACTTCAGATACTTATGTGCCAGTTCCTCAACACCCTCTGAGTATAAAATTTACCCCTCATATCTGATCTAAATCTCCCCACTTTTAGTTTAAAACCATTCCCCCTTGTCCTATCGCTATTAGAACATGTAAAAAGTTTGTCTCTATCATTTTTACAAGCTTCCTTTAAATAGTGAAAGGCATCAGTGAGGTTTTCCTAGAGCCTTCTCTTCCCCAGGCTGAACAAGCTCAGTTCCCTCAGCCTTTCTTTGTAGGGAAGGTGCTCCAGCCCTCTGATCATCTTACAGTGTGGTCTTCACTTTATCGCTGGCTTGCTATCCAAGTCCTTCTTTCTTTGATTACCCAGACAGAGCCCAAATATTTCCATCTTCCTTTCCTCAATTCAACCATATGCAAAAATCAACATAGATTTTTTCCATCATAAAGTTACAGGCCTGCAATTACAAGATATCAGGTTGTTTCCCTTTTATATAATTAAAGACAAAAGATAATTAATTACCTATTTAGGCATATAATTTAGTGATGATCCTGTGTTAATTATACTTCTGGAAATATGAAAATTGCACAAAATAAAATTCCTTGTTCAAGAAGAGATGAACAAAAAATAAACCCAACTTTCACTTGCACTAGTTTCTACAGTAAGGCAAACAATTAACAGCAGAATTCAGTTGTCAGTAGTCCTCTGCTGCATGCATTCTCTGCTACAAGAGGTGTGTCAATGCTTTCTACAAGAACAAGAAATCACTGGAGAAAAGTCATGCAGGCACTAAAGAACTACAGTCATCCTGGTGTGCAATGCACTTACACTTCTACAATATGGTTTTGTGGAATCTCACAATAGGAAACTTACTCTTCTCTGATTTAGCTGTAGCAACTTTTTATTATCTTGAATGTGCTTATATGACAAATCATTAGGAGAAAAAATATATGAGGAAAAGCAAGTGATCAGTACATCTCGATAAACGGTTTTAGATATGGAGGAAGCATTTAGCAGCTAAGCTGTGTAGGTAAATGTATAAAGGCGTAGTTCTTCATTGAGAGTTCTGTAGGATATGAAAAACTTCTTCCTGGCATTTCATGTGTTTGTAGAAAGGGTTGATGTGAAAGGAGATCTGTCACAACTGGCACTGTTGACAGCAGAATAAATCCTGTCTTGACAACAAGTATTACATTGCCCACAGTCAACTTAAAAGCACAGCCTCCTTGTGCTTACATGAAAATTTATTGTATAAATAGACTATTACTAATGGTTACAATTGATGTTGATAGTTCAGAGTATTCTGAGTTTGTAGTTCTTCTGATTGGGTCACAGTACTCAACTTTCAAGCTTTCCATTTTCAACTTCCAGAATTTTTCTGTTTCATAGATTCTTTACAATGTTTTTCAATCTTGACTTCCAAGTCTGCAAGTATAATTGCTTCTCCATGTATCTGCAAAACGTGATAACAGAATGAACCCAAAGACACAGAAATAAAACATGTTCAAAAGTTGAATGACTTCTTGCTCCTGGCATGTGGCTCCTAACACACAGCAGTCTATGGTAATTATATAGGAATTTAGACTCATGGTTGCAGGACTATCTTAAGAAAACTGTTAGCTGTTACAAAATCATAGAATTTTTGAGGTTGGAAGGAACCAATCCCCCACTCAAACATGGAAATATGGAGCTCAAGTAGAGTCGCCTAGATCATAATCTCCCTTAGAATTCTTCTAGGTCAAAGGAGAACTTGCAATCAAATTTCTGGATGAATTTAAGATTCTGAGAATGGAAGTATAGGACTGTTTCTGGAAGCTTTGACACAACATGAAAATACCTGACTTCTCCTGAAGAAGTTCAGGTAGATTCATAATTACAGAAACAGCACTATTTCCTCTCTTCGTGATTTTCAATTACTTAGAGCAGATCTATGCCAACAAAATGGAAAGTGAAAGGTATCATGGAATGCTTTCTTTAGGCTAATCAATGGTAGTACTGCTTTAGATAGTCACTAACAACTTCATCTGAAACAGTGAGTATTGTAAGGTTTTGCTAAATAAGAATAATGTCATTAAAAACACTAACTGGAATTTGATCACATATTGTACTATATAGTTATGTCATAAGAAAGGCAATGCAGAAAATAAATGTCTACTGATTACCTCAGGTAGGAAGAAAAAACAAAACTCTAAAGGTAACTAATTCTGCAGAAGCTCCAGGTCCACATTGTGTTTCTTAAGGATTCCACATTAGTAACTCTGTTTTAAAAAGAATTGTAAATATTACTGCTAGGTGTTACCCAGATAACTTTAGAGGTAGAATAAATCATGAATTAGTCTGGAATACAGCTCTCTTGTCACTTGAGAATTGAATTATTATGAGAACTCGAGGGATATCTTCAATTGAGGGTGACTCTCACATCCTTAATACAATCCCAGCACCACATCTCTAATATAGATGGACAACAATAAGCTGAGTGGTGCATGCTGGAGGGAAGGAATGCCATCCAGAGGGACATGGACAGACTTGAGAGGTGAGCCTGTATGAACTTCATGAAGTTCAACAAGGCTAAGTGCAAGGTCCTGAATGTGGGTTGAGCAATCCCAAGTACCAAAACAGTCTGAGTGGAGAAAGCATTGAGATCAGCCCCAAGGAGAAGGACCGAGTGGTGTTCGCTGATGAAAAACAACATGAGCTACCAAAGTGCTCTTGCAGCCTGGAAAACTAACTTGATCTGGGGCTGCATCAAAAGAAATTTAACTAGCAATTAAAATAAGATGATCCCCTCCCTCTACTCTGTTCAGAGAAGTCATTGTTGCCAATCCCTGGAAGTGTTCAGGGCCAAGTTGGACTGGACTTTGAGCAACGTGATCCAGTGGAAGGTATCCCTACCCATAGCAGCGGGATTGGAACTAGATCATCTTTAAGGTCTCTTTCAACCCAAACCATTTCTTGATTCTCTAGGGGAAAAAACCAAAAACAAACAAAAAAAAAACCCCACAACTTCTCTTCCAGATTCTGAAAATACAAAAACACTTTAATTTTTATTCATGCTTGACCATTTTGCCTAGTTGTATGAGATAATTAAGAAAGTTATGTTAAGCTAGTGTCATTAAGATATTTCATCTCACTCTCATTCTAGTACTTCTTAAAAGGTCTTCTTAGTCTAGGCAGAATTGAAAAGTTTGATTTTGTGTGTCAAAAGAGGCCTGTCATAGTTCCAAAACAATTATAAAGGGTAAGGATATCTAAAAAGCTTTGAGAACAGACTGACGAAATTAAGTCTTGAAGATATTCTTAATTGTTCCCTTGTGTGATGTCACATAATACTTTATTTCATAATTGCACCATGGTATGGTTCAAATTATTACAATATTGCTTATAAGTTTCATCAATGTTAAGTCTTAAATAAGCAATTTAATCTTCAAGTTTATATATTGGATTATTATGTAAATTACATAAAGTGTTGTAATCAATTTATTGTTAATATATATAATACATATGGGCAATGTTACATTTCAGAAGTGTAACATGATCTAATACATGATTCATATGTATTGTATCTAAATGTAAAAGATCTTTAAAAAAAGAAAAAGATCACTAATTAGAAAGTTTTCCTATGTCAGAATTGTAAATTACATAGGATAACTTGCAGTGGTTACAAATCAGTTTCAACAATGGAAGCTGTTATTCTAATAGCTCTGAATTTTTAAATGCTCTACCTAGGTAGGAAAACAAAGAATCCTGGAGCGTCTTCTTGGTTGGAGAACAGAAGTTTCTACTGTCTACATCACAAATAGATTTACCCATGTTAATCATGCTTGTATCTTTGAAAAAGATACAGTATTTGCATTATTCATTTTTATTCTGGCTACGGTAGTTACAGCTTTTACATCTGTCCAGATAAACATTTTCAGAAATATAGGTCTGAATTTGACAGTGTCAACATGGTATTTACAAACTTGTTTTGATCTGGAAAATAACAGGTTTTTAACCTTGGCTTTTGCTGCATTTTTTTCCCCAATTAATAAGCAATATTAAGTGTAGCAAGTTATTTTTGCAAGTGGCTTTCCCACATTTAAGTAGATACTGTATATTACCTTAGGGTGACAAACCAATGAATGTTTCTTCCCTGTGTGCTCTGCCGGTAGCAAGTAATGAAACCTTTAACCAGTACAACTGACAAAGCTCCAAATTCTTGAGAAGATATTGCAGTGTTATTACTATACCTGAATACTTACTGCAAAGTGAGATTAAAAGTAAGATTTGCAAACGCATAAGCTATTCCTTATTCAAAGGTTTCCCACTAAAATATAAACTTTTTCTCTCCTTAAAATACAATGAATTTGCAGATATTGAATGTATTTCCTGATATGCTGACTAGCCAGGCCTTGTGAATTTCTCAGGGCACTCAGATTACCACTGTAAGGAGAAGTGAATCACCCTGTTGTATCATACTCACAGGACAGGAATTCATATAGAGGAAAGATGAGTGGGTCTTGTGTAAATACTGAAGGGATGGGAATTGTTAAGGATTTAGGAGTGAGCTTTGGGAATATCATCTCCTTGTATTTCTTTAAATGTTTTCCACTTGGAACGGTAGTTTGCATATCTTTGGAATATATTCATCTCTTATAAAAACATACTTTGCATAACGCCTTTTAAAAGTTTCAACAGACCACTTCAGCCTTTATAGGAAAATGTAGCCACATTTTATTTCTCTGCTCCCGTAAGTGCACCACTTCAAATAGAAGGTTCATCTCGTTGAGTGCAGTGTGAATGTTAAAAGTAGAGTTATGTTGTACATCGCTATTTGGTATGAGACTTTTTCTATGTAATCTTTTTGATACTTATTGTATAGATAGTCTATATCTTGTCTAATATAAAAATTGCAGAGAAAGGTAGAAAAGTGTATATTCGGCTATGTATTTAAGTGTATGTTTTCACTATTGACCCAAAAGAATAATGTATTTTAAAACACAAGTAGATAAGTTTAAAAAAATCCACTATGCCTTCTTTGAAATCTGCTTTCTGTATTCTTCAGTTTTGGATACAACTGTGAAATAGTGTACTAAGTACATAGACTGTGATTAACAGTTTTTCAAAACCTCACTGTGGAAGATCTTTCTGATATTCACAATTTGCTTTCTTTTCGTGTTTAAGTTACTAACAGATCAGAAACAAGTCCTTGCGTTTCCTTAGAAATGGAACTACAATTATCACTTCTGATAGCAGTGCCTTTCCATGTCTGTACTGCTTAACAAATTCAGAATACAACAATATGAAAGGAAGTACATGCCAATTCTGGGCAACCTCTTCTTTGCATTACTGGCAGTTTTCTGTCTTTCAGTTCCTCGTGGAAGGAATTTTCTTCAGGTACTGTTTCTGCAGGCTGGAAGAGCAGGAGAACAACCTGAATCATTAGGTAAACTACATACAGTTAAATGTGTGTTTTGAGAAAAACCAAATACAGAGTGGAAACAAGAAACGTATACCATCCTTACAAGATAAAAGAATTTACCTAACAGAACTGAAAAAGAAGGGTCATAGACAAGCTTGCTTACTCAGTGGCTTACTGAGTTATACAATTCTAGTAATGCAAACAATATTTGAAACTTCCCTCTGTGGCTACAATTCTTCATGGCTTTGTGGCTACAATTTCATTCTTATTAATTAAATTAAATGATCGTTCATAAATAACTACCAATCATTACTGTTTGTTATATTGTAGAATCATTAAGGTTGGAAAAGACCTCTAAGATCTTCTAGTCCAACTATCCACCTATCACCAAAATTGCCTACTAAACCGTGTGTGGTGCAATCACAGAAACAATCCCAGGTAAAGTATTAAAGGTTTAATGATAGTGAACAAATGATATCTTACTCACAATTGCGATCTCCCACTGAGATCAGGAACAGTCAGGTCCCACACAGCAGAGATCCTCTCCCCTCAGTGGCTGGCTCTTAAATATGCCCAGGGTAGTCCCACCCTGGGTCCACCCCTCCTGGTCACATGGAGGGGGGCACAGGTGTTCCTTAGGCCAGCCACTGCCCTTCACCAGGTGCTCAATCACTAATTCATGCTGTGACTTCATGTTTCCCTTACACCATGTCACTTAGTACTACATCTAGTCACCTCCAGAGACGGTGACTGCCATCTCCCTGGGCAGCCTGTTCCAGTGCCTGACCACTCCTTCAGAGAAAAAGTTTTTCCTAATATCCAACCTGAATCTTCACTGGTGCAACTTGAGGTCATTCTTTCTAGTCTTATTACTAGTTACCTGGCAGAATTGGCCAATCTCCACCTCACCACAACCTCCTTTCAGGTAGCTGTAGAGAGCATTAAGGTCTCCTCTGAGCCACCTCATCTCCAGACTAAATAATCCCAGTTTCCTCAGCCGCTCCTCATAAGACTTGTGCTCCAGACTCTTCACCAGCTTTGTTGCCCTTATCTGGACTTGCTCCAGGGCCTCAGTGACTTTCTTGAAGTGAGATGCCCAAAGCTGAACACAGTACTTGAGGTGCAGCCTCACCAGAGCTAAATAGAGGGGGATGGTCACCTCCTTGGTCCTGCTGGCTACACTATTTCCGATACAAGCCAGTATGTCGTTGGCCTTCTTGGCCACCTAGGCACACTGCTGGCTCATGTTCAGCCAGGTGTCAACCAACACCCCCAGGTCTTTTTTCTCAGCACAGTCTTCCAGCCACTCCATCCGAAATCTGTAGTGATGCATGGGGTTGTTGTGACCAAAATGCAAGACTTGGCACGTGGTCTTGTTGAACTTCATCCCATTGGCCTCAGCCCAGCTAACCTCAGGCAAATCAAGACCTCCTCTCAACTTGGTGTCATCTGCAAACATACTGAGGGTGCACTCAATTGCCTCATCCCAATCATCAATAAAGATATTAAAGAGGATGGTCTCCGATACTGACCCCTGGGGAACACCACTTGTGACCGGATGCCAACTGGATTTAACTCCATTCACCACCACTCTCTGGGCCTGGCCCTCCAGCCAGTTTTTTACCCAGCAAAGAGTGTACCTGCCCAGGTCATGAGGTGCCAGCTTCCTCAGAATCTTTTCATCACCTAGAACTACTGGAGTACTAAGAGGATAGGATTCTGCAGAAGGTAGCTATGCTGTTTTTTCTGCTTAGGCTGCGTTGAACAGCAGCCTGGTATCTACGGGCAGAGGAGCAGCTGTGGTGGCATTTAGATGTTCCAGTATCTTAAACTGGATTGAAAAGCGGGTAGAATCTCTGATGTTTGAAAGCATCAGGCTGGTAGAAATATCTAAAACATTTTTTTTCCTTTCTTTTTTCTGTCTTCATGAATGTTTTTGCAAACTCACAGAAACATTCATTCAGTTCTTTCTTTCTTGTGTTTCAGGAACTATCAAAAAAAGTAACAAGCCTCACTGAAATAAAGGCATTTAGGTTGCAGTTTTAATTTTGTTGTACCTAAATTACAATCTTCTGGCTGCTTCCTAGTGAAATCACACAAAATAATTCTCATAAATCTGCCATTTTTCTGTGTGTAGAAAGTAAGCATAAGCCTAGTTTCTCTTTGGAAAAAAAAGTCACTGTGGCACAGAAAATGTTCTAATTGAATGTACTCCTCCACATTACAGGTTTGGCTTCTTTCTTGAAACCTCCTTAGAAAAGGGGCTAGGAGAGTGGGGGGGAGGTATATTGAAGGAGAAAGTTCAAGGATTTGAGTGATTAAATGAGATGATGATTTATCTTCTCTTAGCAAATTTTACTCTTTCAGATTCTACTGATGGCATTCAGTATATTGTTGCATGTACTGAGTATAATTATAGGAAGACATCTCCATCACTACCATTATCACTGCATTTTGCCGACTTGGGAGTCAGCGTGTAAAGAAAAAAGATTGCAGAATTCTTTCAAGCTGAACCTTTTAAACAGACTCTGCTCGTAAGAGCCCCCAAATTCAGCTGTCATTCACTATGCAATCTACAGGGGCAAACTGCTATAAATGCCCTGAGAATTTGGCTTATTATTTGCAGTGAACTATGCAAATCTTAGAATTTCTGCCTCCTTTATTAAGCGAAAAGTGATATGTGAATGTACAACTTTCGCATCCTGAAACTATTGCTATTCTTGAAGAGGTGGCTTATAATTTCCACTGCTGTTCTTAATGGCCCTCAGTATGACATTGTATTTGTGACCTACTTCTTAATCACAATCAACTAAAAGAGACATTTACCCTTTTCCCTTCTTTTCTTTGATATTCCGTGTCCTCAAAATTTTGAAGAAAAGTAGCTTCTAAATATTTGGAATATAAATATGGGATCTCCTTCTGAGACCAGTCTTACCCCTTGCAGCACCAAAATGAGTTGGAACTAGATGGAGTTACATGGGACAATGCATAGCCAACCAAGCATTTAGTCATTTAGTCAAGTGGAAATATACAGTGGCAGATTCTCTGTTCAGAATGGCTCCCTGCCTCAGTACCTCCAGCTTCTGAATGATGTTCTGTTCTCTTACACCCTCTTCAATATTGAGCAAAAATGTGCTGATCTGTTTACAATCTCAGAAATACACATCTTAGGTAACATTATCCTCTTCCCCTTTCCTACATTAAACGTACCAGCAAATGTATACTTCTTGGATGAATGTTTGAAGGATTTGGAAGGCAGTAAGAATGATTGCAGAACTGTTTTGGAGAAGAGAGAATGAGATAAATCTAGAAAAGAGCAAATGAATGAAAAGGTAAGCTGGCATTTTGAAATAGAACGGAAAAGCTGAAAATTGAGAAAGAAAAGATCTAAGAAGAATAAGAAAGCATAGTTACTTGATAGAGAGAAAGGATGTATTAGAGGAAGAAAGAAGTAGATAATTCTGAAAAGACATTGTATATCAGCGGTTGTAAGAGAATGAAAAGAGACTGGTGGCTTCACTGTTGGAAAAGAAATCTGTATGAAAATTGTTGTAGAACCAAACAAGAGTTTGAGAACTCAGATGAAGAGGAGGAAAGTGAAAATAAGTCTGGAGAATTAACAGTCTCTTTGTCTTCTTCTTCTTCTTCTTTTTTTTTTAATCATGTCTGAATCCTAAATATTCAGAACTTATCTGAAATTAAAAACAGTAATTGTGTTTCTACCACTCTGTAAACACTGGAGTTGAAATTCATTGTCTCTTTTGTGTACCTTGTGCCAGGATAGAAGTGATTTTCGCCATCTTAATGAAAGAACCAACTGGAAAAAACAAAAACAACAACAAAAAAACCCCAGCAAATTCTTATGTTGTGGATTTGATTTACATCATTCATGTTTGCACTAGTTTGGGCCTGTCTTAAAAGATTACATGGGACTCATTGAACTATGCTTACATTCTTAAAAAAAATGTTAAAATTTTGAACAATTATTTCTTTTATAAAAGAACTTTGAAAATTTATTTCACTTGTTGAAAAACAAGTTTGATTGGAAAACTGTGACTAATACATGATTTCCCTCATAGGGCTAGTTTAATATGGAAAAGTGTACTTCAATATTAAAACACAAAGGACTTGGCATTTAAGCTTGTTAATAATCTGGATTCAATACAACTGATTTAATCTTTCCATTCCTTTTTCATGAATAACTTATTTGGCTAAAATACAGATTATTCTCATTGTCTTAATTTCTGTTTTAATTGAGTTACTGAGAATGAGAATTGTTAGGAAGTGTTTTGTGGTGAGCAGATTTGTTTGGATAATGTGGTTTTAACACCTCTTGCTCTGCCCAAAATACACAGTCTTCCTTAAAAGGATGTGATAGTGACTAGTTTATACACTACATTCTGTAACAGAATAAGCGTTCAATGAGCATTCATTCCATGATAGTTGGATGGGACAAAAGAAAACATAAACTGAAATAATACAGAGATATTATAAAAAGAGTAATTATAAGTAAAACATACTACTTCTGTTTTGGTGAAATTTAGTAACCTGTTTATGTAGGTCAGTCCTGGTCATGTACAGAAATATTCATTTTGATATCAAATTTAAAGAATACACAATATTTAAAATTGAAAGTCAGGTGAATATATTGGTCATGAAAAATACTGGACTAATAGCACTCTGTAGTAAAGACTTCGGGAGTTTTTATCTAGATTGACCTGTTTACAGCTACTTTTGGAGAAATTAAGTTTAGAAATGAGAGAATAATTTCATTTCCTATAAAGTCCTTGACAAAGGATAGGAATGGGATGGGATGGGATGGGATGGGATGGGATAGGGTGGGATACTATATTGGTTCTCGGTGCCAGGACAAGAGACAATGGGCACAAACTAGAACAGAAGAGGTTCCATCTAAACATCAGGAAGTGCTTCTTTACTGTGCAGGTGATATATCTTTAGCACAGGTTGTCCAGAGAGGTTGTGGAATCTCTCTTCTTGGAGATGTTCAAAAGATATCTGGATGCGGTCCAGGGCAATCTGCTTTAGCTGTCCCTGTTTGAGTAGGCAAGTTGGAAGAGACGACCTCCAGAGGCTCCTTCCAGCCTTAAACATTCTGTAATTCTGTTTTCTATAGCTCTGTGAATTGAATATTATTATCAAATCTGACACCCTTTTTTGCAATGTAGATGCTTGTCTGCTAACAGTTTGGCTGAAACTCTGTCCAGCCAAACACAGATAAACAGGTCACAGAAAATATTCCCTATTTTTATCAGGAAACATTCTCTGAAGATATTGGGAGTTATGTTCTGGGAAAAACTGACTTAATCTGAATCTGCATGAATTGATCAAGTTCAACAGAAGAGGTATAAACTTAGCCATTCTGAGATAGACTGAGAGGGTATGATAGAGACCATTTCAGGAGAAAACTCTTCCTTTGGTACTCTAGAAAGTTAATATATTTTTATTAAAATATTGGTAGTCCCACGGCAATAATAACTTCAACATTTTAATTGTAAGTAACTATGGAGATGTGGAAAGAATTTCATTTAATGCTCTTATTTTCTTTTTTCCCATTCTATCCTGCAATGTTCCATAATGTTGCACCTGTCCTAGGACAGTCTGTGTTTTGTGCCTTCCTTCCAGTGCTTGTCTATGTCTCTTGATTTAGTAGAGGAAGGGAGTTAACATGAGAGATGTGGAGAAACACTCCATCTCTCACATGACTGAAGAGATTAGTTCTGTAACACTTCTATATTCAAGAAGCAAAGGATCAAGGTTGGAAAGCAAGTTAAGACTTCTACTCCTCCTTCTACTCCCTGCTCAGCTACCAGACAGCACAGTACTGCCACATACAACGCTATGATCTGAATCTCCTTAACATTCAGCAGGAGGTAATGTTTAGATTCGTGAAGCTTCATTCAGATGAGCTTGTTGTTAGAGATGCTGTTTTCTACAAACTATTTTCAGGAACTTTTCTGTAAAAGGTGCTACATAAACTAAACAGAAGTTTCTCCTTGGGAAGTAGAAGTTGGTATTCAAATAAAACATTAACAAAATCTTTCAGGTGTGTAAACTTGTTACTGCATTAGCATCTTCCTTTTGTTCCTGAGATTTAAAATACTTAAGTTCCCTTACTTATTATCAGGACTTACACCAAGTGTTGTTATAAACACTACGATCTCTGATCTATGGTTGTGAAATGGTGAGTTTTGCTTTCCTAGATCATGAAAGCAAACATAAAATAACCATACATTAATTAATGTACGCTGCCACCGATCATTGTAAAACGTGCAAACTGGCTAGCCCTCATTTATCTACAGTGTTTTTTATTGGATCCCCTTTTCCTCTTACGATAATAGAAAACGTCATGTTATTCTTGTCTTAGTTCTTTGCTACTGTCATTAAAATTTAGAGGTACCTTTTTCCTATGAAGAACACATTTTGAAACCAGAAGGAAACAAAGGAAAAAACAACAACAACAAACAATCAACCAGTCAAACAACAACAAAAAATTCTACATAAGGTACTGTGTTCAAACTGAAAGCAAATCTTGATACAGACCTTCTGCACCTGTGTGCATATATGCATTTTATACACATGCATTTTATTTTTTTATGAAAACTAGCAGCAGGTTGTGCTCTGTATTCTAACTATATTCTTTATAAATTGTTAGCAGAGTTCTCACTACATCTGAGATACTTCAAATACTCTAGAAGTAAAAGACAAAGCTGTCTCCTCTATCCACAAATCTTGTTTACAGCTTTCCCTACATATGCTGTTATTTTCAGTTTGTGACCCATACTCTACTGCACTCTGATAAAGCTCATTGTGTTTCATCTTCTTCAAGTTCCTACAGATTTTCACATGCTGTGTGATTAATTACTGGTTTTCTAGGCTTCTTGCTCTTTTTGGTTTAAAAGAAAATAAAAGAAAAAAAAAAATTGCACAAGGAGCTAACACAAGAAGTTTTTGCTCAAACAGTAGAAATAACCAAGCCTGATTACTTTGTATTTATGTACTGCAACCTCTGTTTCCAGAATCCATCTCTGAAATGGATTTACAACGTGCCAGACAGATCACACAAGTACAGAAATCCTCATTTCTTTAAGGCAGCAGGCAAACAATAGAGAACATGGCAAAAATTATCATTAAAAATTACACTAAAATGGTGGCATTCTTCACCCTACCTCTGTCTCTAACTACCTATGTTTCATCACTTGAAAGATTTATATGAATCATAAATGTTTACAAGATAAAGACAAGTACTAAGAATGGCTGCTGAGGTATAAAATAATCATTTAAAAGATCTGTACTCAAACAGTGTTAGCTGAATAAATTTCTGCACATAGACAACATGTGTTTCCTTGTCTAGTACTGTTTTATTATCTTTAATAATAGTAGCTCAGTGTGTCTCTGGCTTATAAATAAGAATTTTCAAATACAAGTGCAGCAGCTCAGGAAAGTTTATTGTAGTCATCTTCTAAACCAATGTATAACATATGCATTCATGCAGTTTTGGGACAAATCATCGGCTAGAATTCAGATAACAGCTCGTCATATAGTAATCATAAATAACTGTGATAATACTAAAACTACCATAATGCATACTGCAACACACGCAGCAAAAACATGGGAGAGTCAAGTACAGAGTACCATTTCTTGTTATGTCCCCTAAACTTTTTGATCTTCCAGTGTAGTAACACAGTGTCCACGGGCTCCAGTTGTTAATGGAATGTCCTACTGTGCTGAAGAGCTTAGTGGGATGCTTTTTACCAGGGATACAGTCCAAGGCAGAACAGCCAAGAAGAAAATACTACTGCATACTATTAATAGAGTACTATTTAATAAAAGAAATTCATGAGACTGAGACATGAGGCAATTCGGCTGGTCCTCTGAGTTGTATTTTGAAAATTATCTCAGAAGTCACTCAGAGTATGGTCACAGATAGGTATTCAGATGAGCTGAAGAAAAGCCATTAGTTCATCCTCCCTCCCTACAATCTGTTAAGTTTTAAACCGGCACTTTGTTTCTGCATTTCAAAAAAAAATTGCACTGGTGGTATGTAACCTCAGTGAAGACATTGATAGTAGCTGCATGAACAGGGTGAACAGGATTTAAACAGTTAATTTTGAATGACGAAAGAAAAATGCTTTTCTTTTAAAAAAAAATCAGAAGGAATATGTGATACTCAATTTCAGGTGATATAAAAGACCCTTCCTTCCTTCTATCTTAAAAAAATTAATAGAAGATTCATATCTTGCAAACCTAATTTAATTACCATCTTAGAGATTGCTCAGCATTTTACAAGAAACATTTTGAAGTTAATAAAATGTGTAAATGTTTTTTCTAATTCAGTGCTGTACTAACTTTAAAGTAACATAATGATGCAATCTTGGCAAAAATAGAACACTAGTGTAGAACGTTGTGTTTGAATTTTTTATATATTTTGAAGGGAAAAAAAAGATTCACTTAGATGTGTAGTTTGTAATGGATGAGTTATGCTCCTTGGTTTTCTATTTCCTCTGATAATAAAGGAAGAACATTAAAGGTGTACTATCAAACCCTATATATACACATATATGTACACATATACACACATACATATATGCATGAGTGCATTACTATCCTAAGAATAAATTTTTTACTTATGAGAAAAGTGATGATATAGAGTAGAACAATAGTAAATATATCATGACTTCATTTTTTTTTTGAATTTCATGAATTCATTACTTATTATTACTGTTACTTTTATTTAGCATCACTACAAAATCTTATAACAGTCACTATATCTGGTTAATACTGAACAGAATGAAACACATTTATTGCTCATGCATACTGTGTTGCTGACTGAACAGAAGAAAGAGCAACACAACCTGCTTATAACTCTAAGATAATGGAAAGCTAAATGTAGTCCCAAAACTCACATCCACATTGTGATACCACATGAAAAATATAAAATGCATGGTTTTATTGCTTGATTCTTCAATGTCATGCGAGGATCACAGCATGAAGAGCACTAAAACAGCAAAGAATACTGATAAAAACTGCTGGGACATGACATTATAACCTGAAATACCTATTTAGTATTGCCATTTCAAAGCACATAACAGCCTTGCAGTCATCTGAGTCAAGGGAGCAAAGGTGAGGATTTAATTTTTGCTTTCTTTAACCATATGTATTACAGTAAGGATAAAATAGCATTTTGATTTTTGTTGTTTTACTTTGAAGCTGTTTGGTGAAAACCTAGTCTTTTACTGAATAGCTCTTTTTGACAAGATAAAAGGCAATAATCCATGCTACATCTCATGGCTACTTCTTCATACAAAGTGTTTTTAATGCAAAGTCATTTGGTTTTTTGAAAGGTACCATTTGGAAACGATTAGTGCTCCTTTAAGTGTAAGATTATTGAGGGGACCACTGTTCATCATGTAACTAGCAGTGCCAAAAGAAGACAGGGATTTATAGGACTGGGAGAGAGCAATGTTTGTCTTCACTTTTGTCAGAAGTAGACTTCGTTATGGAAGCATGACCTTCCAGTGGACATAAAGTATCATTATATGATAGATGGCATCCAAATCCCTCTCCAGAAAGCCAGCAACAAACTGTGCCAAGATCGTCATGGGTGATCTCAGGATCTGGGGCTTCACTGCCGGACTGGTTTCAGGATGGGAAACACCATCCTGGCAAATATTGCACCTGCTACTTCGCAGCCGTGACATTCAGTACCCTAAATTGTGTGGCATCTATCTTAATTGCACTCCTGCAGATGCTCTGACTGAGGAGCTCTTCTATTGGGCTTATCCTGACCTTACTCCCTTTCTACCCAAGAGAAAATAAGGCAGATAAAGAATGTGCTTTGGGCTTCTGGAGACGCTTAGATGTCAACAGTGAGATATTCCAAAAGACTTTTCATCAAGACCTTGTTGTTTCCAGCTGAGTCCTATGCACTGTTCCATCTCTACAAGAGTTAGACGGGACAGGACAAGACAAGAAAGGACTTATTTTTAGCTCAGCTCGGTGCTCCCCGGGCTGTGCCAAGCTGATCCTGAAAACAGACCAATCCTTCGAGAGAAGATCAGGGAGTTGCCATGTACAACCTTAACTGCACGAGTAAATGCCGCCTTGTAACATTCCCCTGACACCCCTCCTCGATCTGGTAACCCCAGGCATTTCTTCACCTGGGCCTAAACTGGGACAAGAAGTCCCGGTGCAGAAGCACTCCTGCGAAATCCACTTACCGAGGGAACTTCTGCGGGAGGGAGACAAAGAGCAGTACGACTGCAGAAGCCGGGGGGGCCCGGAGCGAGGAGCAACCGCGGCCCCCCCCGCGCCCGGCCGAGATGCGGCCCCGGGCCGGGGAGGAGCCACGTCACCAGTCGCTCCCCACCTCCCCCTGTGTGTGCGTGCGTGGAGCGTGTGTGTGTGTTCGGCATGGGGGTGCGCGTCCCTCCGCAGCCGGCGGGGCAGGCCGAGTGGGCGCTGGCTGCTCCATCCAGCGCTCTCTCACTCTTCTTTCTCTCTCTCAGAGCTTTTCCTGACACCCGGGGCCATACGTATCCTGAGATCCACACAGTCTAAGAGGATTAAAAACAAACAGCAACAACAACAATCCCAACCACCATCGACAAAACGCGCACAAAACAGAGAGAGAGGGAGGGAGGGAGGAAGAGTGCCGTCTCCAGCAGCTCTCTCCCCTCACTGCTCGGCCCGGTGCCCCATTGCTTCTCCGGAGGAGCGAGTGGAGAGAGAGGGAGGGGCTGCTGGTGCCGGGGCTTCCGTGGGGGGGTTTCTCGGGATTTTTGCCCGCGTCTCTCTCCACGCCATCTCCCCCATCTCCCCGCGCTTTTGTTTGCGCCGCACTCTTTT
>WBMW01003578.1:238-42143 GCA_013396635.1 Penelope pileata | reverse complement strand
GTGGGGGGGAGGGGCGGGAGCGAGTGGCACAGAAAGGCACATTCAGTGCTGAGTAGTACATGTTGTCAAAGAAATTTGTTTTGGTGAGAAAGAGTGAGTATATTTGAGAGTAATAAGGACAATTTTAGTCATAAGAATGCTATTTTGTGTCACAGAAACACCCAGAAGTGGCAATAAAAAGTAAATCCAATAATGTGTCTCTATTTAGAATAAAAATGTAAAGTCTTACATTCTACTTTAAACTATGTAATGAAATTTTAAATTTACATAGTTGATTTGTTACTTGTATTCTTTCAGATATGCAAGAGTTACCCAGAATCAGATATGCTAGAGTTACCCAGAATGAATATATTCTCCATTTTTCATCTAAAAACATGTGGAATGATTTTGTAGAAAAAATGTTCATTGTTGCCAGCAAATGTAACTTACACGGAATTGATACTAATCGATGATGAAAGCATAGAAGTAGTATTTAGTGTTATTTTGTTCATTTTGGATTTCACAATATCTATTGTGTTTATGATGAATAAATTGGTTAGCTCTGACCTAGGCTTATAGAATTGTTGAGATAATATTTCTAGACCTTGTTTTATTTATAAACTACTTATCTACTCTGATATTTTTCATGAGTTATGCTGATAGGATTAATTTACAAAATGAATGTTGATAAAGCTGCACAAATAAACATTGGTTTTTTGTTTTGCAAATGTTTTCTGAGTTGTTTGTATTAATTTCTACCTTAATGGCATTGGTGGATTTTTCTTTCAAGCTTTAGAACGACACTTCTAATAGGCTCAAATCCCTCAGTGTCTGTTGAGAAAGATTTCCTTTGACAGTAGCATTGTGTGGATCAGACCCTTTGTGCCTTCTTACATGACAGCAGCTTTTACTTCAGGTAATCTTCGCAGTGGTAAATTCAGGCATAGAGAAGAAAGCTTAATAAAACATCTGTTGAATTGATTTATACTATCTCATAAATTAGGGAATAAAAAGCATTTTTGTGGGGAGAAATATGTTTCCAGCAAGAATCATTTTGAACACTTATGCATTGAGGAAATGGAATTTTGCCAAATGCCTATGTATTCTACTTATTGGCAGCATGCCATCAACTTTATTTGGAAAACTGTCATTGCTTAAGTAATAAATATTCACTATTTAACAATTTATTTTAATATAAATAACAGATGCACTCTTTGGTTAGGTTCTTTTTTGTTATTTTTTTTTTCATTTTAGTCTATTTCACAAAGAATGAGAGTTTGTCAAATTATCATTAAGTGCATTAATTATCTTTTCTTAATTAACAGAATTTTCCAAACAGTGAAATCATTTTGCTAGTCTTGCTAGAAGGTTTAGATATTTTTGGAAATCGTTTTTACTTGATGTGAGAAGCCTTGAAATTGTCTATTTACCTGCCATGTGAAAGAAAAAAATTTAACATTAACCTAAAGAAACATTTGTCTTAGTTGGTATTTGTGATACTTCAATGATTTTTTGTTAAAGAGAAGTGCTATTTTTTTAATGCCAAAGTCAAATTAGTAGATCTTACACCTGTTTCCCATTTAACATTTTCAAAAGCTACCTTAAATGATCACAAGAATTTCCAGCATTCTAACTAGATGAAAAATTTAAATGAATCAAGGACAGAGAGGAATTCTAATAAGTGGTAGTGAGTGGCTGCAGGAGTAAACATACCTCTGTAAGAATTCTAACATTTCTTGGATTTCATTTTATGCTGTTACTAGTTCAAAAACAGTGTTAAGTCTTTAGCACTAGTATTTTAGTTAGTTTGGAAATTTGTGAACAGTTTTGTGCTGTATGGAAGGAATGTAGTCTCAGCCTAAAACCAAAATGTTTATTTTCCAGTTTTTTGATGGTGTTTGATGGAAAAATGTGTCCTTCTAGACAGTGTAAAACCTAAAAGGACACTTAATAAGACTGTATCCCTGGCTGGTTTATTCATAGGATTGCTTTATTAGTCTATTGCAAAAGGATAATCTTATCCTGAAGGTATTAGAATGCATGAAAATCACTACTGGACTTCTTAGAGATGAGAATTTCTCTATCTTCAAGCAAATCTAATTTATAATATCAGTCTGTCTTTTTCCATTCTTGAGGGAACTACATAATTTCTGAAATTTGCAGTGGCCTTAAAACTGTGTTGCTGATCATCTTTGCTGATCTCTGCAGAAGTCTGGGGTGGGCACAGCAAAGAGAGATTATGAGTTATATGAGAAAGAAGAGTATAATGGAATTTTTTCACTGTGAGTCAAATGAATCTCCAGAAGAGCTTATGTAGTGACTTGTGCTTAATATTATTTTAATAGATTAATTCTTAAACTATGCTATTGATAGGAATGCTTTATTTTCAGCTTTTTGTTGTATTTTTTTTTTTTGTAAGAATGAGAGGAGTGTGTCATCATGATGTAAAATTTGTGCTTTCTTGAACACTTCATATTTCAATCTCCAATCAGAAAATTAGGTGAAGATATTTTAAGCTTTTTGTACCTATAGTCTCTGTTGCTCAGATCTACTTTATTTTTAGTGTGAAAGAATACCTGGGGATGTTGAGGAGCTCTGGGATATGAGGAAACCTAAATTCTCCCACTCCAAAGAGTAAAAAGTACAATTTTGCCACAGAAATTTGCCACTGAAGAAAAATTTCCCATTTTATCATTGTGTCTGGGAATGACTCTTCCCTGCATCTTCTTTCCCCAAATTTTTCTCCTTCCTGTTTTTGCAGTAATGGGAGCATTTCATCTGATGATCATTCTTCTGTTTATAAAATGACATTTAGTTAATCAAGGATAAAAAATTGACGAAAGAAATACTGATAACTTCTTAATTTCAAGTTTTCCTTACTGTAAATCACTCTTAAATGAGTGTTTAAGTATCTTTCGAAGATAACTCTTTATAGCAGTTTTTAGTCTCATTGTTAGATCATAACTAATAGTGTAAACTCTCAAAAACTATATTGTCTTTATTTCAGAATGTTATCTAAAATGTGCTCTATTTATTATATTCTAGAAATCTTCACTAGGATCTCAGAGGCTTCTCTTTTGTTTTTTATATCTTCTCCTAAGTTCTTACCTTTCTTACATTATTTCCATCTTCTTTGACTAAGTGCAGATATCTATAAAGCAACCTTTCAGTATGGACCTTCCTATCCATTAGTGTGCTTTATATAACAAGTATATGCTTGTACATCCGCTGACTTTGTTGAGGTGTTTGAAACGACTCTGGGGTCTCTATTTTAAAAAAAATTAAGATGTTCTCTTTTATGTCTTGGATAAGATGCAGCATTGAGCATTGTTTGCCCTTTACTTTCTCAATCTTTCCATTTTTTGATAACAGAAGGCTCTGCAAATTAAAAGAAGGAACAGAGTAATTTGATGTAACAATTTATTCTGACACTGTATCTGGAAAACTCCAGTATAACAACAAAGAAATGTATCTTTAGTGCCATTTTGGTGTTTGTGTCTCTAAATGCAAATAGCAGCTTTAAATTTACTTGTGCATGCTGGCTTTCTTCTGTCTCGATATTGCCTTCGAAGTCTTTGTATTATTCAGATGAATTAACTGTCTTAATGTCTATCTCTGTCTGAGGGAGTGAGGTTTTTATTGAGACACAATCCTGATCATTTGTTCTCACAGATTACCTGCCTTATAAAAGAGCTGCAAGTTCACATTCCTGTTAAAAATTTCTGGAGTATAAGTTCCCAAGCTTTCAAGATCTCTTAAATATCTGATTCTCCATGCAAATTCAGGGCTAGGTATTTCTGGGAGGAGAACACAAGACTTTCATGAAACATTACATTTCATTAATAGGCACACACAATTTATCGGATATTATTGTAGTCACTGTGTTTCTTAGCATGCAATATTACTTCACTGTTTTTACATATTTGTGAGTTTTAAGGCAGGTTCTCACTGTGTTTTCTTCACCGATGTAGCTATTATTCCACCTACTGAGTTTCTGAGATGTTATTAGTGGTTAACAATAGTTGCTCTTCTTGACTTTTGCCCATATATATGCAACAAGAATCAGGATTTTTCCCAATTCTTGTATCTGCAAATTTTGCCTTTGTTAGTCTGAGGCAGATGACTGCTTCAGCTGAAGTTATAGGTTTATTACTGGATTTTTGGTGCTGTTTGGAGTTACATTTAACTAGTAATTTGGATGTGGCCTTTTGGCAACATTCAAGGATGAATTAAAAGTCGTTAACTGCTGGGGAAAAACTAAGGGAGCCTGTTCTGCTGGGAATGAAGTTGTAGAAGCTGAGAATTTGCATTTCACTGAGAGTGGAGGTAGATGTTTAATTTTGAGTTTGGTTTCCCTTTTTTAATAATTGAAGATAATACTGAAGTTGTGTAGCTTTTCTTAGTCTTTGTAGAGTCTGTGGCTTCTTTCAGAATGAGGCTTTTGACTATTTGAACATTGCATTCAATACTTGCACATTTTCAGAGTCCTGTTCTTACAGAGATCAAACTGAAAGATTTCTCACTGAGTCTGTAATTCAGCATATACAGCAAATGTTATAAATGCTATGTCCTTTTTTCCAAATAGCTCAAATATTTAGTGGCTTGACATTTTGTTTTTTCAGTTCTTTGTTTCCTGATGCATTGTTTTATTTTCTGCCTTCAAACTAGATGAAGGAAATAACATTCAGATTTTTTTTGTCTTTATAATCTTCTTCTTTTTTGATATAATGCTGATGTTTTTTTCTGTTTATCTTACTAGTGTGTAGACTGGGAGGAAGACAGGAGGTCCATCTCTAATAATTCTTCCTTATAACATTCCCTTGAAGATACTAGAATACTCCTTGTAAATCTTGGATTTTTCCTTTGAAGTAAAGTGAAAATATCTTTTAGGTTCAGCAATATCCTTTCACATTTTTACTGTGGAAACAGTAAGACTATTTTCTGATATTTCTTAACACATGACATAGGTGAAGCTTATCCTCAAAATGTTGTGACTTCCTTATCAGTTCATCTGAACTATATGTTTTCTGGATATTTTGCTAATTGTAAGGAAAGCTTATATTAAAAGTTATAACTGTGTGAGGCCTTAGCAGGTAACTGCTTACCAAATAACTGATAATTGAACTAGCATTAGTAGAGTGAGCCGATGTTCAACTGCTCTGGTGACAATCTGGAATTACTTCATATTCTCAGGCGGGTATAATCTTTGATCTCAGATGGAATACACAGGCAGTCTTCATAGATAGCTATATGCCTCTTTATTGAGTTTCTAGGTATGGGACTCGCAGTGTACAAAATACATACCTTTGCATCACTAGTTTTTACATGAGCTATCAATAGTAGTTGTAGATCTACATTGTCAGGATGACTTGGAAGCATGAAGAAAATGCACACTTATGCATCATAAATTCACTGTCCAAACAAAGAGATTAGAGATGTGCAGAATGATGAAAATCAGTTCAATTAGCTGTACGTTGCGAAAATCTTACTACTGTTTTCTCTGTTTTACATGAGTATATCCTTGTGGGCATCTTCTGTGGTTTACAGTCCAGAATTTAGTCCCTGTTTTGTCACTGCCTAACATGGTATGAATAATACAGAAAAATATCTGGTTGCAAAACACTCTATTTTTCACTTCTCCCTGTTATCCTTCACTAATTATCTGGAAATGTAACTATAGGTACTGAGAGTCATGTAATCAGATGCCCTGAAATGACTTTAAGTATATGGAATAGTCCTGTCTGCTTCTAATGTTAAGCACCTCAAATCAGACAGGAAATTTAAATGTCTCTTTTAAGTGTTAGGAAGATAATTTTCCGTTGTAGATTAATGAAGGACTATTTTTAAATGAGCTTCATTATCAAAGGTCAGTCCTTGTGTATAAGGATTCATTGGTGATAGGAACTGTTAGCAGCATATAGCTCACTTTATTTATGCAAATACTCCCATGATATCAAATGGATTTTATTGTACATCAGGTTATCAGGAGCTACTTTTTCGTCCTGTCATCCTGTACAGTAAAAATTTATATGAAAAATATGGAAGCATTTATATGAAAACATAATAAAGACAGAAAAGATAAGAATGTTTAATTTAACACTGAACTCAGTAGTTAAGGCCACACAAACATGTTAATCACATGGGTAACTTCACCCCAATATAACATCATTAAAATCCGTACACTTGCATGTGGTTTTAAAGATAAGCATGTACTTGGTTTAAAGGCAAGTATGTGATATAGCTATTTTTGAATTGAACACTATGGAGGGGAAGGAAATTTTAAAAAAGTTAATTTCTGCTTTTATCAGTATTTTTTACCTTTCTTTTCAGAATGTTCAAATCAATATTTGAGCAGCTGCCTCAAGAAATGGAACAGTTCACTGCTTTGCCTGATTTATGGGAAGAATAGAAGGAATACACTACATTATTTGATAGTTTTTGTTTTTCTTTTCAGTTTGCACTCTGAACAAGCAAACAAAAGCATCTCTAAACTGCTGAAATATTAAGTAAACACAGACTTACGATGATTTCCGTTTGTGTGCTTTATGGAATGCTTTATCTGACAGCAGGAAAAGGCTCTAAACAAGAAATAATCTTATCTATAAGAATGATGGTTTTAGTGTAAGAACAAACTTTCTTTCAATCTTACATAGAATTGTGAAATATCCTGAGTTTGAAAGAACCCATAAGGATCATTGGGTTTAACTCTTGGTTTCACACAGAACTACTCAACAATCATACCGTATGTCCAAATGCTTCTTGAACTCCTGCAAGCTTAGTGCCTTTACCACATCCCTGGGGAACCTGTTTCAGTGCCCTACCACCCTCTCTGTGAAGAATATTTTCCTAATATGCAACCTGACCCTCCCCTGTAGCAGCTTCATGCCATTCCCTAGCGTTCTGTTGCCATCATCAGAGAGGGGGGATCAGTGCCTGCCCCTCTGCTCCCCTCATGAGGAAGCTATTTGCCACCACGAGGCCTCCCTTCAGTCTCCTCTTCTTCAGGCTGAACAAACTGAGGAATTTCAGCTGCTTCTCATTGTCTTCCCTTCTAGACCCTTCACCATCTTTGTGGCCTTCCTTTGGACGCTCTCAACAGTTTTGTGTTCTTTCTGTACTGTAGCACTCAAAACTGCACTCAAGGTGGGGCTNTGTAGCAGCTTCATGCCATTCCCTAGCGTTCTGTTGCCATCATCAGAGAGGGGGGATCAGTGCCTGCCCCTCTGCTCCCCTCATGAGGAAGCTATTTGCCACCACGAGGCCTCCCTTCAGTCTCCTCTTCTTCAGGCTGAACAAACTGAGGAATTTCAGCTGCTTCTCATTGTCTTCCCTTCTAGACCCTTCACCATCTTTGTGGCCTTCCTTTGGACGCTCTCAACAGTTTTGTGTTCTTTCTGTACTGTAGCACTCAAAACTGCACTCAAGGTGGGGCTGCACCAGTGCAGTGTAGAGCAGGACACCACTTCCTTTGACTGGGTAGCAATGCCATGCTTGATGCACCCCAGCATAGGTTTTCCTGGCTGCTTGGGCACATTGTTGACTAATGTTCAACTTGCTTTTGATCACTCGCAGCTCCCTTTCAGCAGGGCTGCTCTCCTGCGTCTCATCCCCCACTCTGTATGTATGGCCAGGGTTGCCCCTTTCCAGGTGTAGAATCCAGCAGTTGCTGTTGTTCAATTTCACGCAGTCGGTGATTGCCTCTGACTCAGGAAAATTGTTACAGCCACAAACCTTTCTAAAGTTTCTTACTTTGACCAAACTACAATGTAGGACTGAAATACTGAGGCCAGTCAAGCCAAGAGACTGGCATCTAATAGATTCATGCTTGTTGGATATTTTATTTGTATCCACCAAACACCAGCTCAGATTTGTGCAAAGTTTCTGAGGTACAATGTAGTATAAACACAAGTCATTTCTAATGAGTTTCTTGTCTGACATTTCATTATAATATTTATTCACCTTTAAGATAAATATAACAAAATACAAGACTAAGTTGTCAAAAATAGAAATTCTCCAAGTGTTGGAAGGAAAAGATGAAAGTTTTATAGAGAAAGCAATCATTTTACTACTAACGATTTATCTCTTTTGAAGAAATTGCAGAACAGAAATTATAATAGGTAATAAACAATTCCTATTCTGTTAACTGAGGAAGTAACAGAAATAAATTAATCATTTTTACTGGTCCTGTGTCATTTTACACTTCTTTATAGTTTCTCATTAGTTCCAAAAACATTTTTTGTGTACTGTTTTTGTTCACAATTATCTTTAACAGGAAATGGATAAATAATTTAGATAAAATACCTCAGCAAATCTTTTGCCCTTCAAAAATAGCTTGGCAAGTACTGAAAAAAGTGGTCAAACTGATGATCAATGCAAGTTGGTGGAATCAAATATAGATGATAATTAACATTTCATTGCAAATTAAGACATATAATTAATTTATTTTCTGTGGTTTTGTGTCTGACATTATGTGGCCATGTCATAAACTTTACCTAAAAAAAAAAGAGCTTTAGGTCTTTATTTAGTTAGATCTGGTTTTAGGTATTCCAGCGTTTATCCTCAGAAAGGTTTTATTCTTATGACTCTACCGTTCTGTGTTCTCTATTATTTTCCTTAAAGATGAGTGCCTTTTCTATGTTATTATTAATCCGGATAAGCTGAAGGATGAAGGAGTTTGGAAGTTTTATCTGTTCTTTGGAGAAGATGTGGAAGTATGAAGGTGTAGAGATTTCTCTGTGTAATTATAAGAGTCGTTTTCGGTCAGTATGATTTAACAATAAGTTTTGGTGAAGTGGACTGATAGGTGTGTAGCATAGGTTTGCCTTTTGATTTCTTTATTTAATTTTATTAAATGACACAAACCATTTGAGAGTAAAGTCTTCCAAATACCTCTTTGTTTTTTTTACTTCAATACAGACTTCCATCACTTACATAGTTTTGTGGAATTCCATACACATGAATTTGTCAGTAAAGGAATAAGCACATTCTAAAATACAGCAAACAGATGACTTACTGCGTATGTGATAAGAACTAGTATTAATAATTCATAGAAGAGGTGGTATGAACCATACGAATCAAATAAAGGTAGACATAAGAGTATTGCTAGGATTGTAACATAATTTTAACACAGGATTTTTCTTCATATCCGAGAATAAATTTTCTTGACAATAATATTGTACCTTATTTTATAGGACAGAGAATCTGTTATGTACAGAATATGTTACTTGCTTTTTTTTTGTATTAAATTTTTAAAGAAGTATTTTTTATAGCTAGTACATATTGTTATTTTCTTTCACTAGTATAATTGAAAGTATTGATTCAATACTCTTGTTACTTGCAGTTGAAACATGATTAGAAGACTATCCTATGGCCTTGGACAAAAATACTAAGCAGGAAACCTCAATAGCATTCAGTTTTGCTTAAAAAGTAGAACTGAAATGGAAGCATGAATTAAAATCTTGAAGGCTTGGCTTGGGGTTCTATTTACATCAGTGGAAATTAGATTAGAGAACATAACACTTAAGCCAACATAGTCTTCTAATTCGACCAAAAATATCATCATGATGCTTCTACTAAAATATGTGACATACAAATGTTTTTGTTAATATTCTGTTTTATATACCTTATAGACCTTAGATTATACAGGCTGTTAATCCTAAAAATATTTTACTATCATTCATAATCAACTTTCTTTTCATTGCGCACTTCATTGTCTGTTTTACCAGTAATTTTCACACTGTCAGTTTTTATATGTGTAAAAGGCATGATTGCTTTGGATGCCATTGGCCTTGTGTTTGACATCTTTTTTTGTTGTTCTGCTTTTATGACTATATAAATATGTTGTTCCCTGCAGTCAAATTTTGGCAGGGTCTAGAAAAATTTTTCTCAAAGCATTTCTGCGTTCAGGTAAATTAAAGTCAATGTAAGAGCTTTGGGGATTACTGTATCAATGCACATCATTTTACATAACATTTTCCTTGCTAGATACTGAAATATATTCAGGAGTTGCTTTACAAGGTGCCAGTAGGACTTTGTTAAGTATGTGTATGTTTGTTTGTTTAATGTTTATTCCCAAACTGCTGCTTGTATTCAGTACACATTGTAACTCTCTGAAGACTGAAAATACTGTTCATTATTGCTTTGTTTCTGTCAATGCTGTTTGAATTGTTTTACTGGACACTAGTGAAGTAAGAAATTGATAAAAGTAAATTATAACTTTTATCTATTTCTGGCTGTCAAAAAAGCACAAAAGGAAAAATAGAATATGGCTTCTATAAAACATAGTTATTCAGAAAGCAATTTTTGCCAAATTACAATATGTAAATTATCTTTTCTTTGGAACTTTCTCCTTAGGATTGAAATGTTTACAACTGCAGTTGACTCATAAAAATAATGTAAAATGGATTTTTTTTTTAAAATTGATACGTGAAGTGAAAAACATCATAACTATTACAAACAGGCGGAATTATTTTCTTTCTTTTTAGTCTTGAGATCTCATGCATGTGTACGCATGCACACACATCAATAATGAGAATTTCTTGTTGGCTTCGGATGTTATATACATTAGATTTTGATGCTATGTCTCAATATGAGAAAATTTCAATATTTTGAAATGTTATTGCTTTATCTTTTTTAATTAATGGGGCTTAAGAAATACTGACACTCTTTCGAGAGCTTTCCAAATGCACTCTCATCTGGATTCACAAGGTTAGGCATTCTATTTTTAGATCAAAAGTTAGATCATTCTACTTCTCTGACTATTAGGTGATGAATGATGCATTTTGTTATTTTTGTTTTCCCATACCTCCTTTCTTCCCTGCTTTCCTCCCAGGTTTTAATAACAAGTCTAGCTGGTCGGTATTTTTCATTTTGTTGACTTCAGTGAACATGTTTTCTATGATTCTTGGGAGCTCACACCACACAAATGTTTCAGATAACAGTTATTTGCATCAGAATTAATTTGGTCCTTGCTAGAACGTGTCCAGAAGATTTACCTTAATTTGATTAAGAAGTCTTCACTGGGACACGCAGAATTGTCTAATTCTTTATAAGTGTAAGATTTTGAGAGAAAGTGTCACTGATTGATAAAGTTAGGTCTGGACTGTGTTGTATTTGTAAGACCTTGTATAAGAGGAGAGACAACAAGGGAACTGTTTTGCTGGTCCTACTATAAATAAACCTTTCTGTGAATGAATTCTCTGTTGAACTATACACGAGATAAATTTTCAGCTTCTATACAGGTAGGTAGAAATACTTTTAATAATAAAGTTTCAGCACGTAGATATATTAATTAAATGAAATTTAGGCACACTGTGAGCACAGGGTAGGAAGAGGCAGTTGAGACCAAGTTTCAAAAAATTTCTTAAGTTTCCATATAAATGAATTAATTTAGGGGCATTTTCCTTGGAAAACATAGCTTTTTTTATCTTAATTTGTTCAGTGATCCAGGGTCGGATTAGTATTCATTACTGACCGCAAATTTTAAATCTTTTTTTGTTCTGAATTTGGTTTGAACGTTTTGATACTCGTATTATTTGTTTGAAGTTATAGGAATTAAAATTAGAATTCATATTGAAGCATTAAGTGTTTTGAACAGAAATGCTCCCTGACTGATGTAACACTTCAGATTTCTTTAATTTCTCATTGAAGATTTTCCCTTCTCTGAATTACGTCACTGACATGATAGAAGTATGGCAGCTTTCGGTTACTTCTGGTCTTTGTTTTTCTTTCATTTTCTTTCTTTTTTTTTTCACATGGATTTTTAACTCTCATTAAAAAGAAGTATATATATGCTTGAGTGTTTCTATCATAAATACGGACTCAGTATGTCCCAGTTTTAAAGCAAATATGTCTAAAGTGACGCTGCTTTGTATTAATAACAAAGGAAAATATAAATTTATCTGCATTTTACACTACAAGTTGAAATACTTCTGGAATCAGCTACTCAAGACTAGGTTGTTCTTTCACCAGTTTTTTTTTCTTGTTTTTTTAAAGTAAAATATTGCAGAATACACGGTGAATGGATAAAATATTCTGATGCCTAATGATACTTCAAGCTTGTTCCTTGTATGGTCATCCAAATTCCATTTCTACAAGCAATGAATACAGAACGGACAAAAAGGTTCTGGAAAGACAAATACTTTTAAGTGTCTTTGCAAATAGTGTGTGATATCTGAAATTTAATTTCTCATGTCTGATGTACCCCAGGATACAGTAGGCCCTTTTGGCTGCCAGAACACACTGTCAACTCGCACATACCTCACACTGAAAGTAATGCTTCCTATTTGTTACCATGGAAACTACAACAAATAGGAAGAGCACAATAACACTATTTGACAAAGCAAATTCTCAGCTACAAAGTACTATTCCTCAACACAGTCACTTAGCTAGGCATTTTTGCCTGTGATGAGCAAGAGCCTGCATGCCATGCTCATAAAAATCTGCACCAGCAGAGGTGACGCACTCTTTCACAGCTGCTATGATGGCATCACTGCTAGAAAAATATTGCCCATGCAGTCCGTTTTTCATTGGCCCAAACAGATGGAAGTCGGAAGGTGCCAAATCTAAGGTATATGGTGGGTGTGGTAGGACAGTCCAGCCAAGATTGACAATGGATTCCACAGTCTTCAAACCAGTATGGGGCCTGGTGTTATGTTGTGAGACAGGTTGTCTTCTTCTCTGGCCTGACTCTAGAAATTCGAGCCTTTATATAAGTCAACATTGTGATGTAACTAGTGATCAGGTTTGTCTGGGTTCCAGGAAATCCAGAAGGGTCACGCTTTTCCAGTCGCAAAACACAGTGCACATCACTTTACCTGCTGAAGGCTGCATCTTGAATTTTTTCTTCAATGGGGAATTCATGTGTCACTACTCAATGGAATGCAATTTTGACTTTGTCTAGAGGTGGTGAAGTGACATCTCATCACCAGTAATGATGTGATCCAGTAAGCCTCGTATCGAGTCTGTAGGTCCTGACAGATTTGCATACGGTGTTCTTTCTGTTCCTGTTTGATCATTCATGGGACCAACCTGGTGCAAACTTTGTGATATTGCAACAGTGCCACCATCATTTCCAATGCACTGAAGCTGATATTCAGCTCCATGCATAGTTCCCTGGCCATAATCCATCAATTTGCATGAATGAACTCATGGAGGTGCTCTTCATTATGTGGTGTGACAGCTATGCGTGGCCATCTGAAACGTGGCTTGCCTTTCACATCACTGTCACCACTGCTGAAATGCACAACTCGCCACCTCACTGTGCTGACATTTGCTGTTTGGTCTCCATAAATGTTCAGCAAGCATTGATGAATGTTAGTGGGTGCAATTTTTTGCTTGTGGAGAATTCTGTTCCACTCTTTCACTCCATATGCACTTCCATGTCAAATGCCATATCATCCATATTTGCACATCATGGCCCAACATAACAAAATAATAGGCATTACATTTAGAATAGTACTTGTATTCAACTTGCCATCAACCAGTGCCCTCAGAACCCTTCCTGCAGAGTTGCTTTCCAGCCATTCATCCCCTAGTCAGTACATATATCCAGGGTTTCAGCATCCCAGCTAGAGAATCCAGCACTTGCTGTTGTTAAACTTCGTATGATTGGTGATAACATTGCTAGCTGGTCCAGTGAAGTGATTGGTCTGTTTTGCTCTTTGTTTGTGCTGTCTTGCCTTGTCTACTTTGCACAGTTTTGGGCACCACAGTATAACAAAGGCATAAAACTATTAAAGACTTTCCAAACAGGAGGCTCTGAAAATAGCTAGCCATATAGTCTTGTTTCTGTCCTTTGAGCATTTGATTTATGAACTAACTGATGGAGGTCCTGAGGAAAACTATGTGATCCTGCATCTGATGTCTATATCATGATTCTACATATATCCATCTCTATTTGGTGTTCAGTTGCTTGACAGTGGAACAAAATGCAGCTTTAACACAGTTGTATCTAGATGTGTGACTTGATTTGGTTTCTTCAGGGAACAAGTCATCATCAGTGTAACTTCCTGACTTTAGAATTACTGTTGGCAAGGTTGTTACATCCTCAGTGTAAGCTTCTACATTTAGAAATATAGTTGGACTATATTTGGTAGCTGGTAGTAGGGAGCACTTGCCATGTAGCAATAAGAATGGGTTTGTTTGTTCCAGAAGTAAGATCCGTAAGTGTTTAAGAGGAGCTTATCCTGATTTATTTTCATGAAAGGCATTAGGAATTCTCTTGCTTGTGTAAAATTCCATTTTAAAAAAAAAAAAAAAAGGCAAACAAAATGCAGCACATAATGTTAAAGCCAGAACTGCTGAAGTACTGTTATTTTAGGAAAGTTTGAAGGAAGTAAGTTTTTTTGTGTTGCCTTGATTTGTCTTGCTAAGGAACTTTTTTGATAACTTATGTTGTTTCTGCCATTGCTCAGTAAGCCTGAAATACAAAGTGTTTGGACTTTTTTGGCCATGTGCTGTAATGTTCCTAAGCTATGCAAGAGTTTGAACATAATTGACAACTTTTAGCAGTATGAAACTTTTCTGCGTTGATGGAGAGTCTCATGAAGCAAGAAAGAGTTGTTCCTTTCTGAAAATATTTGTGGAGTTTGTTGGTTTTGCCTTGAAAAGATGCAAATGTCTGTCATGATGGCAATTTGATAGTAATTGCAAATTTTTCTTTTTTCTTGAATATTATCCTCAACTGAGATGATTAAAAACAGTCATATTGAAGTATTATTTCATCTGTACCATGTATTTCAATTTTGCCTTATTTTTCAAAATATGTTGACCTTTTTCAACCAAACCAATTTCAGAAATTAAATTTGTTTAGCTAAGTTTCACTGCAGGTTTATGTCAGGGACCAGATTCCGTAAAGATACACATAAAGATGTAAAGACATGTACACTTATGTATAACAAACTCTTTTTCGACTAATGAAAGAACGCCAAATTTGCAGCGTGATGATCTACTCTATAGTATGCCTAGCTTAACTGATAGTTTTGTGATCATTTTGTTGGAAGTATTGTACCAGAAGTGAATGACATACCCAGTAAAAGTAAATGTTCTGAAACACAGTACAGTAGAATTAAAAGTAAGACAGGAATCACAAGGCAGGTTTTGATACATACCTTTTCTTCTGAAGACGTGATACCTCTGCCTGCATCATAGTTTCTACACCACACAGACATAACATAAACATTTCATGCAGTTACTATGATGTGGGGATGGTCATATTATGTGCTAGAAGGATTAAGAAAGGTAGAACTCAGCTCAGTTTTTTGAAGTTTGGTTTGGTACTCTTGAAAACATACAGTCTTTTTCGATTTTTAATAACAAAAAGTTTTATGTAGTTTGCTCTGAAAGTAATGTCTCCTGTTTATTTCCATGGAAACTACAACAGATACAAAGAGCACAATAGCACTATTTGATAGAAAAAATTCTCAACTTCAAAACACTATTTTTCAGCATGGTGACCAACATCAGCATGATGACTAACATTGCACATTGCAACAGAATTTAACAGAATATTGGCAAGAAAGTTCAACCTCTACTGCCACACCACCAATATCTGTCTCTGACATCATGGGCGAACATAATAAAATCGGAGGCATTATTTTTGGAGTAGCCTTCAGACATTCAACAATCTGACTTTTGAATTCACCTCTGAGGGAATTTGTATTTTACAATTTTTTGGACGTCTTCTATACCCTAGTGATTATTTCTGCTGTTTGCAACCCTGAAATGTGAAAGAGAGCTAAAAATCTTCTAAATTTCTTTCCATTAATGCTCTTTCAGAATTTTTGCTTTATTATATTCATTCTAGTTTTGTTTTCCTGTTCTTGTGTTTTTGTTGTTGTTTTTCAGCTCAACTGTAATTCTAAATGACTCTTATTCTTGGTTGAGACTATCACTCTCCGCAGCAAAAACTTTCTTTCAGGAGATCTGATTAACTTTGTAGTACGCTATGTCACATTGGATCCATAATTGAACAAACTATCATTTTCTTTTTCTCTTTTCTTATAATGTAAGTGCCGTATGAAACTTACAAAGAGCATGAAATATTTTCCATGAACTACTATTATTGCTATTACTATTAACATTAGAAGTGCTGATTAAACATGCCTAAGGTTATTGTACTAGACATTATGGGGCTGTATAAACTTGCAAAAAGCTGTTATTCTGTGTAAATTTAGGCCTATTATTTTAAGTGGATCTCATTCAGATTCAGTTAGCTATGCCCTAATTGGACTAGTTTAACACAGCATTCCCAATAAAATACATTAAGTGGATATTTCTAAAAATGAATATAGTGAGAAAAAATGTGTCATAGGTACTTAAATATATTTCCTGCTAATTTTTTGGGCTGTTGGAATACAAATTAAAATAATTCATTTGCTATTATTTGTGAAGAGGCCATGTGGGTCAAGATGCTTTATCTCTTAAAATCCAAAGTAATAAATATCGCTAACTTTGAGGTTTTTATACTTCATAATTCTAAAATGTATGTGGGAAAACAACCTAGGCAACTTTAACTTATTCTGTGATGCGTGCACTTTTGTCCCTGGGTCTTTTTAATGAGTCTTAACAAGTGACCTTAAACTACTTGTCAAGGTAGGGAAAATGCAGTTATTTAGAATTTCTCCAGAGAAATTCCAATCACTCCTGAATAAAGTGCTTAATACAGAATGAAAATGGGTCTTAGAAGTAATCAAAATACCTGGTTGTATCACAAAGTTCTTCACAAAATTATATAATATACATACCTGCTAATTTTTCATTCTGTTTTTATTCTTGACTTCATGTTGCTTTATAGTTGACGTTTCGCTGTGAGAGTGGTGTGTTGCTGGAACAGGCTGCCCAAAGAGAATGCGGATGCCCCTTCCCTGGAGGTGCTCAAAGCCAAGTTGAATGGGGCCTGAGCAACCCGATGTAGTACTAGGTCTGGAGGCTGGTCGCCCTGCCTGTGGCAGGGGGTTGGAACTTGATCATCCTTGAGGTTCCTTCCAACCCAGGCCGTTCTGCAATTCTATGATTCCCAATACAGTTATTGTTTATAGATAAATAGCCCAAATATGGGAAAAGATTGGTTACTTGCGTATCACCAGAGAACCTTTCAGATCTTTATCAATGCTATCAGTCAGAATTGTGTTTAAATGACATTTTGTTTTGTTTAATAATTAAAAAAAAAGAAAATTGTGAACTGTGGTTGCTTTGTCTTTCTTGCAGAGACAAATAAGAAAATGCTTGCCAAATAAAAAACTGATCTGAAAAATTGTATTTATTTTTTTCAATTGCTGAAGCAGCAGTATTGTGGTCTGTGAATGTTTCCTTAGGATTCCTGTGTTTTATACCTTTTGATTTTTGCTGTAGGCATACATTTTACCACAGAGATCCCAATCTTGCAGTCATGGTTGTTTTACTTTTTAATTATGTTGTTTTAAGATACTTGGGTATACAAACTCTCTTATCATTTGTCTCTTATTGCTGTCTGAATCTCTTTCCAATACCTGTGTAATGACTTCGGCTATTTAACTGCCTAGATCTGAAAGGCATCATTTTACTTGACTCGTCAGCTATTTTAAAAAGGTTTGGTGAAAATCAGGCCTAGTGTTTGAGAATTCTGACAAAACATGCTGTGTTTTTCTCAGTATGGCACAGATATTTTTAACTTACTATATACTTTTCTGTGTCAGCCTATATGATCTATTGCAAACTCTGAAGCATTTTTAATAAACTATGTTCAGGTAGTTATGAAAAGAAGCTGTCTAACACATATCAAAGGTTGGCTGACTATAGATAAACCATTGTTTTTTATGTAGCGTTATTGATATAAGATAGTTTGAGATATGGGAAGCATATCTACTGCGCAGTTTTGGACTTTTCTTTCAATGCTTCAGGTCTCTCATCTGTAAAGAGGCGATATATGATTTAAAAGGGGGTACCTTTGAATTAGATAAGCTCTGCAGATCTAAATTGTTCCTGGGGAACAGGATAATGTAAAGTTTTAACAGTAGTTGCAGGATTTCTTCAAAGCGTTTGAAGTTTTGCCTTTTAAGTTGTAAGAACACACAGAAAAGTTCTTGTAGTATATTAAATATAATACAAGGAACTATATATTATTTTCCATGTAAAAGGCCAAAAAAAAAAAAAAGTACGGGAGAGGAGAAGGGTGCAAAGTCACTCCTAACTCCACTTCTAGATACTTTTGTTACCTTACGTTTATCACTTAATCTTTCAATTTTGCATTAGCTACTAGTATTTTCTTTCCTGTACAGCATCACATTTGTTAATAATTGTGATGTTTGAGGACTTCACAGAGAATGTCAGTAGAATGTATGCAAAACATACCAGCATAACTGTAATAAAAATAATTTCCTAAAATTTATGCAAGTACACTGAAAGTCTTTTTATTTTAGGAAGTTTTGAAATGATTGTGGTAGCATTTGTATTTTCTTTATACATGTTGATAATTTAGTTTTGGCATCACTTTTGAAATTCCTTATGTTAGTTAAAATTACTGAGAGCGCTGAAGAGTAGCCTCTTGAAATCTAAAATAGAAGCTGAAAGAATAAAGAGGTGGAAACTTTTTTAGTGCCATGTCATTGTCAGTTGTGGACTGAGTGAAATTCAGCTATAGAACCACTTTCTGTGTTAATTTTCCTCTATAGTTAATTTTTCCTCATCACATTTTAAAAATATAATGCCGTAAGATCATACCTACTGTATTTTGAGAATGAGTATGTTTTCCAAAGGTTTAAAATAGCTCTAAGCTTCTGAGTGACACCTGAAGAAGTTGTTTAACACTTCAAAACATGGTTACACATATAAGCAGCCTCTTTTTATATATAATTAATTATACTTGGTCTTTCATCACAATAATTGCATTTTGTTTGCCTCATACGTTAATCGAGTTTTAATATAATGGACAAGACACAGAATTTAAAATATATTTTCATTTCTTGATAAATATAAATGCATGAGAAAATGACAAAATATATTAAGAAAAAATAGATGCTTGCAGAGACGCCTTTTACAGTTGTAATGTAATAATAATGTGACTATTCTCAGAAATAAGATTTTGAACTCATATTATTTCTGAGAAAGATGTGAGATGTGCCACCTCAGATCTCCACTGTGCTATTTAAAAGAGACTCAGTGAATACACTCTTTTTTCCTAGTCATCTGGTTTCATGTTATAATGAACTATTCTCTTAAGAAATGTTGTCTGAAAGGGTCTAGCTCATAATCTTTAGTATTGAAGTTTAACTAAAGTTAGGGGCTGCAACTTTAGTACATATTGCAAAAAGGTGATAGAGCACACTAATTAATTACTGCTGTAAACACATCCTGGATACAAAAGTGTTTAGGTTTTCCTCTTGAATCAATAATCGTATAGTAAGCCTTTCAGTCATTGAAGTTTTCTAAGTTATTTAAGAAGTGCGGTCAGGTTTTTTGTAACTAGTACATGTTTTTCTAAATTCAGTTAGAAAATTTGTTCTTTTTGTGAAAAGGATTTGAATTGAAAGTTTGCACTAGCTTCATGACATTTGTTGTATGTGAAAGAAATCCATTATTATGCTAAAAATGATTTTCAAGTGTATTTTGTGTTGTTTCATGGTTTTGAAAAATAACTTCTCTTATAGTCCAGACAAAAGTGATCAAGTGCTGCTAGTGATTTGCTTATACAAATAACTGTGCAAAAATAATTAAATGAAAGTTGTAAAAATTACTGATGGTAAATAGATAATTATAACTAAGTGTGAGATAAAAATTTGAATTTTCAGATTGTCACTTTTTTATGCCATTAGTTCTCTGAATGATATCAATACAGACTTGAAAGTACACTTCCTAGTTCTATAAAGAATTCTGAATAAAATTTTATACCTTTTATTTTAATACATAAGAATTAGGCTACATTCTTTTTAAAACAGTGAAATTAAAAGATAATGGTCTTAAAAATAAATGAACTCTATTGTTCATTAAAGCTCTTAACTGAAGAAAAGAAAATCAATTCATAGCAGTTCAATCCTGCTGGTATGCATACAATCTGTGTTTAAAATATGATTTTGTAACTATATGCTAGGTAAGAGACCTGTCTCTGTTGTAGTCTTGACATTCACTGTTCTCTAAGAGTTTCTGTCTCAAAAGTAATGATGTATAAAGGCCCAAAGCAAGCTGCTCAGCTGGACAGAAATTTCTGATAAAAGTCAGATTTCAGTCTCTCAATCAAAGTTTCACACAATCATAGCAAGATGTAAACAGACTAGCAGTCCTGCAATATTTTTCTAATAGTGTAATAAATCTAAAATTAATGTAAACGTAATAGTTGCTAAAGTAGGAAGGAATAGCTTAACATTTCTTCCTCCTTTAAACAGATGAGTAGAAAGATTCTGGAACTAGACAATATTTGTGTGTCCAGCTAGGTAAAGCAAGGTTAAGTTGTATGGGTAGAACACAGATATGACAGACTTACCAGTGGAAGATATGGGCAGCAGTGAAATACCCATTTCTAATTATATTTCCATACATCTAAATTGTGGTATGTTATGAACTGAGTGTTTTTGTAAAGCTCCTGTACATTCAGATACAATAGATATCTCGGTGATGTAAAAAAAAAAAAAATTGTTAAATATGTAGAACTAGTGTGAACTTTGACAGTGACTCCAAAAACACTTTATTTTACGTTACCTTAACTACTGACAGCCATCACTGACTATGCTAACACACTGTAGAGTAGGCTGTTACGCTTCTTACAATCAAGATGGAAAGCAGCATTCACATTCCCATAAATTAGAAATTCAAAAATAGAAGTATGAAAGTGTGGTGGCTTAACAATGATGGGCAGCTCAGGACCACCATACTACTCTCACTCCCTCTCCTTAACAGAACAGGGAGAAAACAAAATGTAACAGCTTGTAGATTGAAATAATGACAGGGAGGTCATTAACCAGTTACTCTCACAGGCAATGCAGATTCAGTACAAGGAAGATTAACATAGTTTATTGTGTATTGATAACAGACAAGAAGACTGAGAACTAAAATGAAACTTAAACCACTTTGCCCTCATCCACTCTCTTCTACCCTTTTCCCCAAGTGGTGCAGGGAACGAGGGCGGCAGTCAGTCCATAGCACTTCATCTCTGCCGCTTCTTCACGACCATTCTCTGCCCCTGCTCCAGTGTGGGTTCACACTCTTACACAGTCCTTCCCAAACTGGTCCTGCATGGGCTTTCTACACGCTGCACCTCATCAAGAACTTCTCCAATGTGGGTCCATACTACAAGGTCATTCATGGAAGGACTTCTCCAGTACAGGTCCCCCAAGAGTGGCAGCTCCTCCAGACCTGAATATCAGTACTTGAAAAAAACTGTTTTAATCACAGACTATCTCTCTCATTCTTAGCTTTTTGGTCATGGGAAAATTAATAGAAAAGGGAAAATAATTTCACATTAACTTATACAGTAGCTGATAATGGAAACTGATTGTGAAGAACAGACAGAAAATGCCACAAACATTCTTACTGTGAACTGTGTAAAAGTGTTAATATTTTAATGAACGTACAGAAAATATGCAATAAGCAGGATTCAAATGAAGCATAAGAAACCAGTCAAATTACTATAAAACAACAAAATACTTTTTTGTAATTTCTAAATCTTGTAAAAAATAAAATTCTTTAAACAGCTGAAAACAGTTGAGATGAAACAATTTTTTTTAAATGAAAAATATCATAGTGTAAATCTGTTACTTCAGAATTAATGCAACTGAAAGCAATCAGATTTTGAATGATGTCAGGAGTTATAAGAAAGACAGGGACCTCCTGGAAAGAGTCCAGCGGAGGGCCACAAAGATGATAAAGGGCCTGGAGCATCTCCCCTATGAGGAGAGGCTCAGTAAGCTGGGTCTGTTCAGCCTGGAGAAAAGAAGGCTGAGAGGGGACCTGATCCATGTTTATAAGTATCTTAGTTGCGGGAGGCAAATGGAGGTGGAGAACCTCTTTTCAGTGGTCAGTGGGGACAGGACAAGGGACAATGGCCTTAAGCTGGAGCACAGGAAGTTCCGCACCAACATGCGGAAGAATTTCTTCACAGTGCGGGTGACGGAGCACTGGAACAGGCTGCCCAGGGAGGTTGTGGAGTCTCCTTCCCTGGAGATATTCAAGACCCGCCTGGACACCTACCTGTGTGACCTGCTGTAGGGAACCTGCTCTGGCAGGGGGGTTGGACTCGATGATCTCTTGAGGTCCCTTCCAACCCCTGTGATTCTGTGATTCTGTGATTCTGTGATTTCATTATTTAAAACAAAAAAAAAATTGTCATTGGTGATTCCAAAACTGGAAAGAAATGTATCACCAACTAATGCCTAACAGTGGTCTAATCCAAAATATTTCTCAACAAATTTTTTACAAAAGCTTTTGAAAAAAATATTTTATTAAGATACTTTATTTTAAAATTTCAACTGACCTTACTTCTGAAGGACAGAAGCACAGAGTCATGATTGAGGTTGTAAGGAACCTTTGGAGCTCATCTAGTCAATCCCCCTGCCCAAGAAGAGCCACCTGGGCAGCTTGCTCAGGATGACGCTTGTGCGGCTTTTGAAGATCTCCGAGGATAGAGACTCCACCAGCTCTGGATGACCTTTGCCACTGCTCCACCACCTGCATAGTAAAAATGTGTTTCTCAATGTTCAGAAGGAACGTCCTATGTTTCAGTTTGTGCCCAAATATCTCTCCCTTCAGATATTTGTAAACATTGGCAAGATCTCTCTGAGCATTCTCTTCTCCAGGCTAAACGGTCCCAGTTCTCTGAACTTTTCCTTGTATGAAAGATGATCCAGCTCCTTTACCATCTTTCAGGCCCTTTGCTAAATTCACTTCAGTTTCTCCTTCTTTTTTACTGGAGAGCCAAGAGCTGGACACAGAACTCCAGTGTGGTCTCCTCAGGGTTTTGTGGAAGGGAAAGAGTAGCATCCTTTAACTGGCTGGCAGTGCTTTGACTAATGAAGCCCAGGATTCCGTTAGTGTTCTTTGTAGCTAGGGTACATTGCTGACTTATGGTCAACTTGGGGTCCACAAGGACCCCCGGGTGATTTTCTGCAAAGATGCTTTCCAGTAGGGTGACACTCAGCAGATATTAGTACAGGAGGTTGCTCCTCCCCAGATACAGAACATTGCACATCTCCTTGTTGAAATTCAGGGGGTTCATGTCAGCCCATTTCTCCAGTCTCTCGAGCCTTCTGAACAGCAGCTGAAACCTTTGCCGTATCAGCCACTCCTCCAAGCCTTCTATGATCAACAAACTTTCTGAGGATATGCTCTATCCCACCATCCAGATCAATAATGAAGGTGCCAAACAAGATTCAGGCTAGTCCAGTGTTGACCCCGGTGGTATGCCGTCTCCAGCTAGACTTCATACCACTAATGACTACATTCTCAGTCTAGCTGTGTAGCCAGTTTTCAGTTCACCTCGTTGCCTGCTCATCCACTCCATACTTCTTCAGCTTCTCTCTAAGGACCTTTCTGGAGAACGTCACAAACCTTCCTGCAGCCAAGGCAGAAAACATCCATTCCTCCCCCATCATCTACCAAGCCCCTCATTTCATTGTATAGGGCTATAATGTTGGCAAGCATGATGTTCCCTTGATGAATTCATGCTGACTACTCCTGATCATCTTCTTGTCCATTATGTGTCTGGAAATAATGTCCAGGATTTCCATCACCTTCACAGATACCGAGATTGCCTGTATAAAGCATTACCTGCCGGCAATTCCTGGTCAGGCAGATTCTGGTAGGTACTCACTGTAATGCCACGAATGCTGGTCTATTCCTTTGTCCTTATTCACAAGCTCCCAAATGGCTAACATCCATCCCCAGTCAGAGCTCCATGCACTCCACCTGCTCTCTAATATGAAGGGTAACTCCAGCTCCTCTTTCTGCGCTTCTATTCCTGAAGAGACCGTATCTCCATTTCAGCACTCCAGTCATGCAAGCCATCCCCTTAAATCTCTGTGACACCCAACAAACTCATCCAGATGTCTAATGTATTATGTTTTTTCTCCATGCTGCATGCAATAGTGTAGTCATATCAGTGATGTGTGTGAGCATGATAATTTCATAAAAATTATCTATTTCTCTCCTTCCCTCCCCAAGATTACCTTTTAGGCACTTTCTTGCTTACATGATTGAGGTGCTTAAGCTCTGCTGGGTTTGTCAAATGATAGAGTAATAAAATGTCTTGGGTTGCAAGAGACATTAAAGATAATCTAGTACCAACCTCCTGCCATGGGCAGGGCTGCCATCCACTAAATGAAGTTGTCAAGGGCCCAATCCAGCCTATCCTTGAGCAGAGATGGGAGATGTAAAGCTGTTGACCACAACACTCTGGCTGTAACCATCAAATTAATTCCTTATCCTCTGAACAGTCCAGCTTTTAAAATCATGTTTCGAATTTAGATATAAAGATATGGTGTAAGACCATGTCAAAGGCCTTGCAGAAGTCCAGGTAGACAACATCAGTCAGTCTTTTCTTGTCAAGTGATGCAGTAACTCTATCATAGAAGGTCACTGGATTGGTCAGGCACAATATGCCCTTGGTGAAGCCATGCCAACTGTTTCAGATCACCTCATCTTGCATCTCTCTCTTCATAGCTACCAGGAAAATCTGTCTTATGGTCTTCTGAGGCACAGAAGTGAGGGTCACCAGTCTGTAGTTCCCTGTGTCTTCCTTTCTACCTTTCTTAAAAGCTGGAGCAGACTTCACCTGACAGCCATGAGCTTTTGAATACGACCGAGTGTGTACCCTGGTAACTACATCAGCCAGTTCCTTCAGGACCCTGCAGTGTATGTTGTCCAGCCCTATCGAAGCATACATATTCAATTTCATCAGGTGGTCTTGAACTCACTCTTTGCTTACAGTGGAAGGGATTTTGCTCCCCAGTTGCTACCTGAAGGTTTACTTTACTGCTAGAGCTAATCCACAACAGCTGTCTGTAACTCCCTCAGAGAGTTGCTGTTAACTCTCCCCTTCCGTTGTTGTTCCTAGTTTTAAATTATTTTACTGACAGCCATTCTTCTGGGAATCTCCTGGGAAGTAAAGGGAATAAAGGTTCCACTTAGTGAGGTGGATCCCATCTCTCTCAAGAAGAGGTTAACTCTCAAACATGCTCCCATGTAGTGTTGGCCTAGATAATTCACTTGAGAGTACATTCATGTTCTGGTCGGCTTTGAGGACAGTAACACACGGTTGCAAATATTGAGGTGGAAGCAAAGCACTTGCAGATGTATCTGCCTGAAAAGGACAAACAAAAAGAAACGTTAACAGCTGGTGCTTATGTTAAAAGGACGAAATGACTGAATGAACTTGTAGCCACCTGTTATTTTATCCATGTATATGTCAGCTATAGTTCAGGTCATTTGGAAGAGATCATTAAGCGTAAGCTAACCAGGTTTCTGATATGTTAGCTGCTACATCAAGATCTATTGCAGAAGTCTTTATTGTAACAGAAGTCTTAAGATTTGGGAATAATTTAACAATTAAAGAAAAATGTTCAGACAGTCAGCTAAGAGGTTTTGCTGCTTCAAATAAAAATTATCTAATCCAATCCATAAGGAAAAAGGCCCCAAATAAAAGCTTCTCTGACTGTTGTTTCAGAAAACAGAAAACCTCTGATAAGTTTTCACTGAAAACATTTGTGAACATGTTTTATCTTAGTACTGTAAATAGTGACATACTACTTTTTAGGGAGTCTTTCACAAGGATAATAGGTTGTTTGAGTCATTGGTTTTTTATGTCGTCATTAGGGAGAACCTTTCCAAATATGTCACAGGACTCAGTTTAGGTCTTATTAACTGTAGTTTGAATGTGAGTGGAAAAGCAGATAGTGTACTTCATGTTGGAATATTTCTAACATAATAAAAGAAATATGGCTTCATTTTTACATGCAAAACATAATTTTAAATAGGAGCAAAATAAACAGACTAGAGAAATAACATTCTGTCTACTTCAGCATTACAAATGTCTGTCTGCTGTAATAGTAATTTGACTGACTTATTTTGATTCTGTGGGTCACAGAGGGCTGTAACTAGTTCTCAGACTTCTTTGATAATTTTACTACAGCTCTAGAGAGAGCACAATTTCAAATATTTTTGATTCATTTCACTCATTAGAAAAAACTCTTGTTTGGACAATGCTTTCCAACAAAGTGTAGCTGCTTACATAGCTATTAGAGCAGATGGCTATTAAGAATACTGTTTACATGGCTATATTGCTGACAGTTCAAGCACTGTGCAATCTGGAAAAAAATAAAATAAAATTATAAACCATGAATAATTGCTGTCCACACAAACTCAAAAGCAAAAGAGCTGATATTATTCTTATCCACTTCTCAGGGATACAAAGTTGTCAGATGATATTGCAATTTCATGAGTGTTCCTTGCACAAAATTTTGCTCTTTGCATAGTTATGCTTATTTGAAACATTAAAAACTAATATATTTTGAATGTGGCTTCTCAGCATTTTTAAAACTATTGACAATGTTTACAAATATTGGCTGATAACCTAGAGAACACTCCTAACCTTGTATTACAAACAACAGCCAAATTATTTCTGTATATCAGAGTCCTCTAGTTCTCTTCAGAAATCATCAGTCTTCTCCTCTCTGCAATCTCATAAATGTCTTATATGCTTTCATCAGAGTATTTTTACGTGTATCTTTGATTCTGTATACTTCTTAAATCTCTCTTCTGAAAACAAATGTGAGTTGTGTGATATGTCTTACAGATATTCAATTAGAAATTTTAATGATAGACTATTTTTAAGAAGGAATATAGGAAAGTTAGAAAAGCTAGAAAAATCTTCTTTCTTCAGCTATTGTATTAGTGTCGGGAGCAGGAAATTTGTAGAAAAGCATAAGGAAAAAGCTAGATATTTTTAATATTAAATTTAGACCAGGTCTTGGTGAATTTCTTTTAATTGCTAGAAGAGTTTATATCTCCTCTAGTTATATAGAGTATCATCAAAATCAGCACATATTTGTTTGCAAAAGTTTGACCAAACTGGAAATAGTGAAGGAAAAGCTTTTGTGTCATGACTAGTCTACAGTTTGAAGACATTGGTAAGCTCACCTTTAGTGGGATGGGAAAGGAGATAATGACAACATAACTGTCGAAAGGGAAGTGGTCTGCCTGTTTTCCAGGAGAAATTTAGTCTGACAGAAGGAATTAGAGAAAAGGAAAAGCTGTTAGGGGAACTGTAGAGTGCCCCAAGTAGTTCAGCTATAGGCATAATTCATTTAGGAATAAAAATAATAATTTTCTTGAGTATGTGGTGTTAGATTTTTTATTTTTCAGTAAGAAGGGAAGGATAACAGAGTATGAGCTCTTAACATGTCCATAATTTTGTAAACTTCTTTACAAAGGACCTTTCCACTCCTGCTTCAACACTGTAAATTATCATGTTATTTAGAATACTAGATAAATATGTTTTAATCTGTAAATGTATGTTTGAATTCAAAGCCCACAGCTTTTTTACTCACTTACCATCATGGAGTGAGTAAGGTAGGTGTTCCGAATCATGTTGATCACTGAGACTCAATTTGTCAATTTCTTGTGTAGAGATGAGGCTCATTTATCATAACGGCAAAACGAAGAATCCAGGGAATTATGAGCCTATCAATATGACCTGACTACAAGGGAAGGTCATGGAGCAGATTGCCTTGACTGCAATCACTCGAAACACTACAGAACAATCAGGAGATCGGAGCCAATCAGCACGGGTTTCTGAGTGGTAGGTCCTGCTTGACAAACCTGATCTTCTATGACAAGATGACCCGCTTAATGGACAAGGGAAAGGCTGTGAAAGTTGTTTATCTAGACTTTAGCAAGGCATTTGATACTGTTTCCCACAGAACTCTACTGGAGTTCTACTCTACATCCATCCATCATGGCTTGGATGGATGTATTGTTTGCTGGGATAAAAATTGAGTGGATGGCTGGGTGGATCAAAAGGGTCTTTGTGAGTAGAAAGTCTAGTTGGCAGTTGGTCACAATAGGTGCTTTCCAGGAGAATTGGGGCCAGTTTTTTTTTTATGTTTTTATCAACAATCTTGATGAGGGGATTGAGTTCACTCTCAGTAAGTTTGCAGACAGTATCAAGCTGTGTGGGACTGTTGAAATACTTGGGGGTGGTAAGGTTCTGCAGAGGGTTATGGACAAGCTAAATTAATGGACCAAGTCATATCATACGGCATTCAACAAGGCTAAATGTCTAGTCCTGCACTTGGGTCATAACAGACTGTCAAGTCCAATTCCCCTGCTAAAGGCAGGCTCCCTATAGCAGATTAACAAGAAAGTGTCGTGGCAGGTCTTGAATATCTCCAGAGAAGAAGACTCTATGTCCTATCTGGGCAGCTTGTTCCAGTGTTCTGTCACCTTCACAGTAAAGTTCTTCCTCAAGTTTGCATGGAACTTTCTGCGTTCCTGTTTTGACCATTACCTCAGGTCCTGTCACGGCACTCCATTGAAAAGATCCTACTCTCATTCATTGGACTGCCATCCACTTGATATTTATAAACAGTATGAGATCACCTCTCAGTCTTCACTCCTTCATGAAGAAACTGACTGTTGTGGTTGCCAAGGCACTCTGTGTCATGTTTCAGAATTCATGGCTGTCAGGTGAAGTGTCTAGTGTCTGGAAAAAGGGAAACATCACTCCCATTTCTAAGAAAGGGAGGAAAGAGAGCCCGGGGAACTACAGGCTAGTGAGCCTCACCTCTGCACCTGGGAAGATCATAGAATCACAGAATCATAGAATGGTTTGGGTTGGAACGGACCTTAGAGATCATCTTGTTCCAACCCCCCTGCCATGGGCAAGGACACCTCCCACTAGACCAGGTTGCTCAAAGCCCCATTCAACCTGGCTTTGAACACTTCCAGGGGGGGGGCATCCACAACTTCTCTGGGCAGCCTGCTCCAGTGTCTCACCACTGTGTCTCATCACAGTGAAGAATTTCTTCCTTATATTTTGTATAAATCTACCTTCTTCCAGTTTATAACCATTACCCCTTGTCCTTCTATTACATGCCTCTGTAAAAAGTCCCTCCCCAGTTTTCCTGTAGGCCCCCTCCACATACTGGAAGGCTGCTATAAAGTCCCCCTGGAGCCTTCTCTTCTCCAGGCTGAACAGTCCCAACTCTCTCAGCCTGGATCATGGAACAAATCCTCCTGGAAGATATGTTAAGGCACATGAGGGATGAGCAGGTGATCTGAGATACCCAGTATGGCTTCACCAAGGAAAGATTGTGCCTGACCAATCTGGTCATCTTGTGTGATGGAGTGATGACATCAGTGGACAAAGAGAAGGCAAACGGTGTTATCTACCTGAACTTCTGCAAGGCCTTTGACATGGTTCTGCACCACATCTTTATCTCTGGACTGGAGAGATATGGATTTGAAGGGTGGACTATTCTGGACAGGGAATTGGTTGTAAGGCTGCAGCCAGAGGACTGTGGGAAATAGTTCTGTGTCCAGGTGGAGACTGGTAAGGAGCCATGTCTCCCAGGAGTTGGTCTTGGGACCAGTACTCTTTAACATCTATGTCACTGACATAGATGATGGGATCAAGTGCACCCTCCACAAGATTATGGACAACACCAAAATGAGTGGTGCATTTGACTCAGTAGAAGGAAGGGATATCATCCAGATAATCAAAAATTAAGGGATATCATCCAGAAAATCAAAAGGGGAGCCCTAATGAGGATTAAGAAGGTGAAGTGCAAGGTTTTGCACTTGGGTCGGAGTAGTCCCAGTTATGTATACAGAATGGGAGAAGAAGTCCTTGAAAGTAGCCCTGACGTGGAGGACTTAGGAGTCCTTTTAACATAAGCCAGCAGTGTGCTCTTGCAGCTCGGAAGGCCAATGGTATCCTGGGGTCTATCAGAAATGGGGTGGCCAGAAGGGAGAGGGAGGTGATCGTTCCTCTCTATTCTACCCTTTTGAGGCCCCATCTGGAGTACTGTATTCAGATTGGGACCCCCAACACAGGAAAGATGCAGAGCTTTTGGAGGAGTAGGACCACAAAGATGATCAGAGAGCTGGAATACCTCTCCTATGAAGACAGGCTGAAGGAGCTGGGCCTTTCAGTCTGGAGAAGAGAAAGCTGCAGGGAGACCACATTACAGCCTTCCAATATTTTAAGGGACCTTATAACCAGGAGGGCAGTCAACTTTTTACATGAGTATGTAGTGATAGGACAAGGAGGATTGGTTCTAAGCTGAAGGAGAGAAGATTTAGATTAGATGTCAGGGGAAATATTTCACTGAGAGTGTGTTGAGGTACTGGGACAGGTTGCCCAGAGAGGTTGTGGATACCCCATCCCTGGAGGTGTTCAAGGCCAGGATGGATGGGGCACTGGACAATTTGATCTAGTACTTGGTCTAGCAGTTGACAACTTTGCCTGCAGCAGGAGGACTGTAACTACGTGATCTTTGAGGGCCCTTTCAACCCAAGCCATTCTGTGATTCTCCAGATAGAACAGTCCCAGATCTCTCAGCCTTTCCTCCTAAGGAAGATGCTCCAGGCCCCTAGTCATCTTTGTAGCCCCCCACTGGACTTTTTCCGGTAATCCCCTGTCTTTCTTGAACAGGAGACTCCAAAACTGGACAGACTACACCAGATGTGGCCTCACCAGGGCAGAATAGGAGGAGAGGACAACCTCCCTCCACCTTCCAGCCACACTCTTTTCGATGCTTCCCTGGAGTCCATTGGCCTTCTTGGCCACAAGGACACACTGGTGGATTGAGAGCACTACTGGGACACCTAGATCCTTCTCCACAGAGGAAGAGCGGCAGGAATGTTGCCCCAACAAGAAAGGACCTAGGGGTGCTGGCTGATAGCCATCTGAACATGAGCCAGCAGTGTGGCCAGGTGGCCAAGAAAGCCACTGACATACTGGCCTGTGTGAGAAATAGTGTGGCCAGCAGGACTAGGGAAGTGTTAATCCCTCTGTGCTCAGCAATGGTGAGACTGTACCTTAAAAATTATGTTCAGTTTTGAGCCCCTCATTACAAGAAGAATATTAAGTTTCTTGAATATTTGCAAAGAAGAGCAACAAAGCTGGTGAAGGGATTAGAAAGCAAGACTTAAAAGGAGCAGCTGAAGAAACAGGAGTTTAATATGGAGAACAGGAGGCAGAGGGTTGACCTCATTGCTCTCTAGAACTCCTTGAAAGGAGGTTGCAGTGAAGAGGGTGTTGGTCTCTTTTTCTTAGATGATAAGTGATAGCATGTGAGGAAGAAGTTTCATGTTGCACCAGGGGAGGTGTAAGTTGGATATTAGGAAGAATTTCTTCATAGGGAGGGTAGTCAAGCATTGGAATGGGCTGCCCAGGGAAGTGGTGGAGTTATCATTTCTGGAGGTGCTCAAGAAATGGGTGGCTGTGACACCTAGGGACATGTTTTAGTAGATGACTTGTAGCGCTAAATGAGTGTCTGGATTTGATGATCTTGAAGGTCTTTTCTAAAAATCTAAATGATTCTAATAATCCAATCTAAGATCTATTGATTCTACAATTCTATTATTTTTTCTTTCCTAATGAATAAATGCATAATCTGAGTTTTATTCTGTCTGTAGAAGATTCAGAAGATTCCAGTTAATTTTGCTGGAGAAGGGAAAGTTTTCCACTTATTTAAATACCTTTCTCTTATTTATTAATATTTCAAATACACAAAGACTAAGTAATTTTAGAAGCTCATCAGAAATAGTCCCAGCATAAAAATAACCTTAAACTACAAGTAGGGCATTCATTTGGTGTGTGGAAGAAGCTACTTTAGGTTCCTGGTTTGCTTGAATAAGATCAGGAACACAAAAGTCGTTCTTCTTACTCTCAAAAGAAATGGAGATAGAAACCAACAAAAAAAATGTAGGATATTAACATCTCCTTTTCAGCAAGCTCCTCAGGGTGATAATTATCAAAGCTTCTATTAAAGTGAGAGAAGGAAGTGGAGGGGAAATCCTAAAGTGTATTTACATATTGTAATGGTAGTTTAAAAGGCTTGTACCACATAGATCCATGGTACACTTTGAGTTAAACCAGAAAACTAGATGGGAATAGCAGTTTAGAGAAAGCAGAGATTCATGTCTGTTCTTCACAAACTGCCTTCTTTAATGTACACTTGTATGTTTATTAACTTGAAATCTGCAATTTAAAACTGCATGAGATTTAATCGTCATCCAAAAATACCAGTCAGAAAATTCATCTCTGATGATAGATACTAAGATCCAGATTGTGCTGCCCATAATATTTGTTGTGCAGTAGGTGGAATGTTATGGGAAATTTGACATGATTTAATTTGGAAATGTGCATCTCCATTTGGATGTTCCTTAAGTGCTGTTTTAATTTATGCTGTGATAGTAATTGCTGTTAGCTTTTGCAGAATATCTTAATGTTATAAAGGAGTAGCTGTAAACTTCTTCAGTAGAAGCACATTTTTATCTGATGTCTTTTGATGAAAGATATGAGGGCTACTCCAAAAGTAATGCCTCTTGTTTTGTTATGTTGGCCCGCAACGTCAGACATAAATGTTTCTTTGCTTGGCAGTAGAGGCTGAATCTTCCCACCAATATTCCATTCCATTTTGTTGCCATGTGACAGATGGCAGCAGAGGGGCAGTCTGACCAAATGATGTCTGACTTGGAAGTACGTGTGAAACAAAGGTGTGGAACTGAATTCCTCCATGCAGAAATAAGAGCAGCCATTGACATTCATGGATGCTTCCTGAATATTTATGGAGACCAAACAAAGGATGAGAGCACCGTGAGGCAGTCAGTGGGTGGTGCATTGTAACAGTGGTGACAGTGACAGTGGGCACCTCTGCTGGTGCAGATTTTTATGGGTGAGGCATGCAAGTTCTCATTCATCACTGCTGAAAATGCACAGGTAATGGTGGTGATAATGTTGAACAATAGCGTTTTGTAGCTGAGAATTTTCTCTATCAAATAGTTTTATTCTGCTCCTTGTATTTGTTGTAGTTTCTATGGAAATAAATAGGAGGCATTACTTTCAGTGCAAGCCATGTATATTTGAAATGAATGAGGTTTATGAAGTTGAAGGCATGTGATATAACCTTACTTTAATGGTTGGAAGGAGAAAACAAATGTATGTCTTGTGACTCTGTGAATTTGGGCCAACATTCTGCAGAAATTGTGCTCCCTCAATTATATGACCAAGTGAACTGTAGCAGTGGGCAGAAACATCTTTGAAAAAAACTGATTGATTTTCACATTAAAAGCTGTATATTTAAGAGTAAAGATATGATGCATTTGTTTGTAAGTTATTTCCTTCTTTCGCCTATCTTAATGACTGTTGTGTTAATTTAGTTTGACTTCTGCTTTCTGTATGAGTTTGCTAACAGAAGTTGACATAAAAGCCATTGTGAACAGGCTAGATTTGTGCTGTTACTATAGCAACGTGACTGAATAGAAGAATGATTTCCTTTAGGAACCTTTCCTAAAAGCTGTTTTGTACCCTAAAACGATATCTCTAAATTGCCATCCCTTGTGAGAGATGAACAGAGATCAAATCAAGGGTCAACTTTGTTCCTTGTGTTTATAGATTATACTCTGCAATCAAAGACTACATTGCTCTTCTTTTTCTTTGTGGTGCTGAACCAATTCCATTCTTCTCTATACACTGATGATAGGAAACTCAGCAAGACCTTTATTTTTCAAAACATAACAAATAAACTAGGACTAGGTCATCTATTGTACTATATTAAAAGTGTCTCCAGCAGCTACCTTGGGTTCTTGATTTTTCTCTTCAGTTACATTTCCATTTGTAAATAATTTTCTTTATCTTGTGTTATTGTCTTAGAATATCTGAAATATTAAGTAGCAAGTCAAACAGTTCAGTTCAGTGCTCTGATTAAGAGAGAGAGATCTTGTTCAGTATTCTTGATTTTTGTAAACCCTGAGGCTTAGCATACAAATATCCTTTTTAAGGGACGACAGTCTGCTACATTAACAGTGGGGTTTTGAGCATCAAAGATATATCAAACTATTTAAGTACCATTTTGAGGAACTTTCCAGTTGAGTATGTTCAAATAGTTCATTACATAAAATTATGTATACATATAGCAGTAAAGCTTGCTGATGGTAACTAGTGATGATGAACATGTATGTAATATCTCATATTTAGTCTCTGTATATTTTAAATGAAAAACTTGATTTTGTCCTCTGACAAAGCATTTTCCTTATGCAAAGGATAATAACTGTTAATAAATAATGCATATTTGTGAAACAAAGTGCTTATCTATTCTGTTGATGCTCTAATTCTAATAAATGCTTTCTGAGAAAGAGTTTTACATACTAAATGTAGTTCAAAAGTTTTCCTCCCCTGTATAATGGTAGAAATGACTTCGTCACTTTTGGTCAGATTTCTTAAATGAAACTAACAAAACAGCTCCTTGGGTCTCTATCTTCCTCTATCCCACATCTTCTGATCCAGCTAGCCATTTTTTTCATTTTGTACTGTGTCTTAAAGGTATTTATGTTCCATGCAAGTAGAGGAGAGAGACCAATATTTGTGCCCTGCAGAGAAAAAGGCAGATATTTTGGTAGATACCAGGCAATCCATAAGGAAGGAAACTTTGCAGGGTAGGAAAGCCACAGGAATTTGGCTTTATAATTTCACATCTTTTCAGAACATTTGTTTTATTTACCTGGTGGAAGAATATAGGATTGTTTTATTATTATTATTACTTAAGTAACATTTATTTGAAATCTGTTATGCTTAACCAAGAGATTTTTAGTTGTTATTCACTTTCAAAAGGTGTTAAGAGATTATTTCTTGAAGTTTTTTTTAGGGATGTCTTATAAAAATCATAGTGGTAAACAGAATGATAACAGGATTGATATTTCAAGGAACAGAGGACCTAAAATATATTTTGAAAGCTATGCTTTGAGGATTTCAAGGGAAAATTTCTTTGTTCAAAAGTAAGCCTAGGGCAAGCTGTAAAATTGATAAAATAGCCTGATAAATGAAGAATGTGGTGATATTACTGTATGGATAATTGAAAGAAAAACTAGAGAGAAAAAATAGTAGTTTAAGTGGAATTAAATATTACCAAAATATTGAAGGAGATCTAGAATCTGTCAAAAAGAAATAGAAGCCAGAGGTAATGGTCAACATGCGAAAGAAAGATCTTGTTAAACAAGAATACAGATAAAACTAAGTGATTTTGTAGGAACTCAGTACAGTTCTTCCTTCTTGGTTCATTCTCCCAGCTGACCTCTCAGGACGTTTTACATTCATCAAGAAATCTTTGTAAGCTTCTGTCTACCAGCAACTAAGCTTTATTGTTTTCCTTCCTGTATTTTTGGGAAACCTTGTTATTCTATATGTTTTGTTTGCACCTGTATTATCTTCTGAAACACGAGTTTCTTGTACTGTACTTATAAATGATGTGTTTATTAAGACCTGAATAGGTGCATTTCAGTGCCTGCTTACTTTAAACACTATTGTTATAAAGACAAACATTTACTTTATGCTTCCTGAAACAGTAGATGATTAGTGTGTGTATCTCCAACTTACTCAACATTGGGATAGTTTTTTCAATATATTATATTACCATCTTCTTTTCTTCTGTCATGTCTGTAGCATCAATGAAATTTTTATACTTTCAGCAGAAAATTTTATGGTGGTGTGCTTAAATGGAAGTGCATATAACTACCAGAAAGGAAATTCTCTGCACACTTGTTAGTCAGATCGTTATACAAGCAACCTGATAGCAATAAACACTGTGTGGTAGAAAGATATATGTTTATCATATTCAATTGGGCACACTTGGAGCACAGAGTACAACTAAAATTAGTCAATGCTGTCTTCCCATGCAGCTGTCATTACAGCACTGATAGCAGGTGATAGATCTTCAACTGCATGTCAAATCTCTTCTTATCTTTTTTGACATCTGTGGATGCAAGCTCTCTTTTTCTATTTGAACTGGACAATAATCTTGATATTCCCTGTGAAAAGTGAAGGCCTGCAAGTGTTGTTATAAGAAGTAATTCTTAGTTTGTGCCTTAAACTTGTCATGACAAATTAGCAGACAGCAACCGATAATAAAACAAGCATTGACAAATTTGAAATAGATCTTCTTACAACATCAAATCTTTTAGTTGTTCTGATCACTGACTGCATCTTTCCGTCTAGTTGAATTTCATGAAAGTTAAAGAATCATCTACCAGACTTTATTTGGTCATGATTGTGTTGTTCTCTTCATGTCCATTTCTTTCCTATTTCTGCCATCTCCTTTGTATTAAAACCAAATAAATAAAAAACTTCTATAAAAATACTTTTCCAATAAGTAGAAGTGAGTTTGCAAGGCAGTTTTAGGGGAAAAAAAATGTTTTGAAACATAACAATTTTTTTTCTTTTTATTTAAAACAGACAGACAAACTTCCTTAGGAGTAAAGTCTTACACAAACCTGAAATACAATCTGGAAATATTTCTTTTTGCTCCAGTATCTTTTATGGACCACAATACATTAATTGCCAATAGTGAAAATACATTTGGAAGAAAATTAATGTGAAACTTTGTCATTTTCCCACTGAAATAACTGCAAGTTTCTAAGCCCAAACTACACTCAAACTGCAAGTTGTTTCTTTGCTTTTATGCTAATATGATATTGTACATCTGTTGCAATGTCATGATGAAAAAGTCAGTACAAATGAATGAGTGCATCTGTGTGCATTTACGTGATTTTATTTGGAGGAAGTGACTACTGCATAGCTTTTTCTGTTGACATCAGTTGAGAAACTATTCTTTTGAAATACATTGATGTGTAGAAAAAAAAATAGGACTGAAGCAATGGTGAAACAGATTTCTTTCTTTCTTTTCCTTTTAACAATGAGATGGACTGCATGAAGTATCATTTGGATTGAATACAATTGGTAAAATTAGAGCTTGTAGCAAATGAAAAACTATTTCTGTAGCATCCAGAAGATCAAAGAGTGTACCATAATCCAAAAAAATCCTCCTTTCATGGCAACCTCAAGATAGTTTACAATTTCCAAATGTAATTACTCATTGAGAACATAGTAGTGCTTTCTAACCACTAGTGTAATTCTTTTGTAATTTGTGGTTGCTTTGTTTGTTTGATTGTAGTGATCATGATGTTCATTAGTGGCAACTGGTTAGGTGCTGTGGTTCATAGCATCAAACAAACTGCAGTACAAATATTCAGAGACAAAATTTTAATCTTGAAAATTGCCTTTAGTGTCAAATATACTTTTATCAAAAAATGTTTCTCACCATTTTAGCTGAATCTTGATTTTGTGACAACCCTGATTCGGGTTGTATTTCCATTAATTTCATTGTCTCTATGAAAGTACGGTTAACTCTGTAGTTGTAGGAAAATGTAGTTTAAAATAAAAACCGTTACTTAATAAGCATTTTCTAATTTTATAAAGGTGGTTTAAGCCATGTTTTTCAGTAGTATTGCACATTTGCTTACAACACATTTGTTATCATAAGACATTACATTGAGAAAGAACTAGGAAGTTATTGATTGCAGATTGTTTATACTTTTTATTCAATAATTTATAACCCCTAAAATTCTGCTTGTGTTATATAAAATAAAAATTTCAGAGCTTTTTTTTTTTTTTTTAAAAAAAAATGCTCATTGGCTATCTCTCATGAAATTAAAGATATCCAATATGTTAGTTAAAATAATTAATTTATAATTATTGATGTTAGGATGATGACAGACCCTAATTCAAACTTCTAGTCATGCTGATGATAGCTGTGCCAAATGACTCTATTCTTTCTGGAGATTTACATGAAAAAAATTCTTTTTCATGATGTAAACACATTTGTTTGATTTTTTTTTCAAATTTTAGCATTGTAAGAGTTGTATGTGCATTATGCAAATATATTTTCATATTAAAATTTATTTTTACTGGTGCTGTGTAACTACTGTGGGGCAGCAATAAATGATCCTGAAGAAAGACAGATAGATCAAAATATATCTATAAATAGCTAAACCTGTCACAGATAAATGGGAAGGAAATAAAACCTTTATGACTCTTCAGAAACTCTAAAAAGTTGAGGTTACCCTGTTCTTCCACAATCTATGTTTACATGCCACATAATATATTCCTTATGTCCTCCACAAGAGCCTGGTTTTGACCTAGTTTCAGTCTAACTAAAAGAAGCAAGTTGTTATTGGCATTCATAGTCCATGGTGTCAATGAAAAGCTTTCTACTTATTCAAGTAAGCTTTAGATTGGTGTAAATGAAGGAACTGCTTGTCAATGATTTCTAAAACCATCAGAGTGCTGAAATGGAAAGGAGATAAATGATGAGCAGCTGCTTACAAGTACCACAGTACCTGTGAGAAGCGACCATGGAAATTTCAGACGAAACCCTGGTACAACTTTCTTGAAAAGCCTTTCAAGTTTATTATATCAAACAGTAAAGATAGCATATGATTTTCATGATAGCCTTCTCTGACTGGTTATCAAACTATAGAAGCTGAATGTCTTTTTGAACAATGTATCTAGATATTTGGTTAGGTCAGGAGAGACATTGTTACAAATTTCTCTTTTTATTTGTTACTGACCAATAAAAAGAGAAAAATACTGAAATGATAACTAATTGAAGAAGCTTTCATTCTTTGGAGAACATGTATAATAAATGAAACAGGCAATTTCTCTCTTCCGACTCTTGCAGTTATGCAAAGCTATAAAGCTTTGCAGGATCAGCAAAAACATAAACAGTGCAAGAAATAGTAGAATGTTGTTTTTGCAGGACCGTCCTTCCTGTCTCCCAATTTCCCTAACCTTCCCCAAAGACTCTAGAACATACCTGAAACCCCCACCAAATGTCTCCCACAGGACCACAAAGTGTCCTTAGAGATCCCTCCCTCCAAGCTAGTGAGTATAAGATAGGTTTTTACTTGTATTGTCTTCTCTTCTGTATCTGTATCCTTCCTTTGGATATGTGCTGCTCTGCTCTCTAAGATTGTAGGAGAAGAATTCCTTGCTGCAGAACATGCTGTACCTTATTTATGATACTATGTGTGCCAGGATGGCGTAAACAGAACACTGTGACCAAGAAGGCATACATTCTGTGACCAAGAAGGTAAACACAGCATATCACATCAAAACAGGGTATAGTTTTGGCTGATTCTTGGGAACAAGGCTGGAGAGTCTGTGCTTCTGAAGGGTACCAGGAGCAGGATCAGCTAACTGACTCTGAGGCCCGAATTTCCTCAAGGGTTACTCAGAAAAAGGGACAATGCTTACACCAACCACAAAGCAAAGAGGGGAGAAGAATTGGAAAGAATCGTACCCAAGCCGTTATCAGGTGCAGGACATTCGACAGTATTGGATAGGTTGTAGACTGTAAACCCTGAAGTACTCAAGCAATGAGGAACCATGACAGGGGGAGAATAAAAACTGCTGTACATTTCTGCTTGGTGTGCCTACCTGCTAGGTCGCCCGCTTTGCAAAGTGTCAGTAAAGGGCCATTCACCTAATACTCTGCCTGAGCCTAAGTCATTGGCCATCAAGCGTTTCTCACAGCAGTTTACCCTCAATTCCAATACCAGCCTGCACTTCCGTATTAGCAGAAATCTAATGGTCCACAACATTTTACAGGTGCCCTGTCTTGATCACCTTGTCATTTTGTCTTCCTTGGTTGTTCACAATCCAGTAAGAAAATAAAATATTGAGACTTTTTCAATACGCAACTTTGCTGCTAATAGACTAATATTAGCCTGGAGACACACTCCTTGATCATTACAAAATAGAAATTATTTTCACTTTTCCCAGCTGATCCTTATCCTAAAGCACTAAACTTCACTGCATACAGCTAGAAACATAACTTTAGGGTTAAAAGAAAACATACCTCAGCCAGAATAAGGATGTACTGTTGTACCCTTTCTGCACCAATTTTCTTCACAAGCCATCCAAGTTGTAGTGGATTCAGTAAAAAATAGATCTTCAGGCCCATAACTTGACTTCAGATCAAGCTCATCTGTTCCTGTCTATGAAAGTTCTGAACATGAATGTTTCACCTGAAGTATGCTTTGTTCATCAGCATGTACAGCTCTTCAAGTTCTTGTGCTTCAGGACTTGATCCACAGCCATTTGGATACCTCAATTCCTGTTATGTAAAACAAGAATAATGTGTTTTCCTTTGTCATCGGAGTACACTATTGATTGTGAATTGGTATTGTGTGGCTGTATTGAGTACTCACATGAAAATTAGTGATTCAGTTATTCAGGAAAGAGTTTGAGTGCTGTGTAATAAATAAAGCATGAATTCTTGTCATATAAATACAGTCATAACATGAAATCTGTAATAGCTGCTTGTTCCATCAGTATAATCACCATTCTGTGTAGATTGAATTAGGCATCATGAGGGTCATAGTTAATGTAATTAGAGAATGTATATTAATGCATATGTCTCGGATTGAATTAAGAGCCCATTACGGTGGCCTTTATTTTCCTTTTTTCCTGAGCTTTTGAGGAATGATTTTGCGACTTCACATCTTCTTGAAAGTGTGAGCTTAGTTCTTATGTTATATCTTACAGCTAGGAATGCTCTAGATAAATATGAATAGATTGGGTAAAGGCATTTTGAGAACTACAGATTTTAAATGAAAATTTTAATTGACTATTTCTTTTATCTGCGGAAAATTAATAAAGACAAATCTGAAAGACAGTCTTTTTCAAGACAGATAATAGTCTGAAGAAGTTGAGTTATAATGTTAATTGAGCTTCACTAGAGGTTAAATGGGCTTATGTTGAAAAAACTCTGGCACAGAATATTGTATTCTGAGTTATATGAATGCTAGTCAACATAAAATAAATGTCCTCCGTTGACTTGTTGTACTGTGGCCTGAAATATAATCTCACAATCATAGAAAATCCTGAGTTGGAAGGGACTCACAATGATCAAGTTCAATTCCTGGCTCCACACAGGACAACCCAAAATTCAAACCATATTTTCAAGTTGTCCAGACACTTAGGCAGTCTGGCAGGCTTGATGCCTTGACCACTGCCCTGTGGAGACTGCTCCAGTGTCAAGCCACCTTCTCAGCAAAGAACTTTTCCTAATATTCGGCCTGAACCTCCCTTGATGCAAACTCATGTAATTTCCTCGGATCTTATCACTGCCTCATCTTAGTTGGATGGAAAGTAAAAGGCAAAACAGAATTGGCTTTGTTCAGCTCTGTACAAGGCCTGTTGCACTGCAGTGCAGTGCTTTTGTAAGTCCTAGCAGTCTGAACCTGTTAAAAACACTCTCATACAACTCAAATAGATAATTTCGTGGATTGGATTTTTAGCTCTGCATTTATGAAAGAAACTCTTGTCATATTTTCAGGCCAATGAAATGCTTGTGTTAACATTAAGTTGATGCTTAATCAGTAAGTTTGCTGATGATACAAAGCTGGGAGGAGTGGCTGACACACCAGAAGGCTGTGCTGCCATTCAGTGAGACCTGGACAGGCTGGAGGGTTGAGCAGAGAGGAACCTGATGAGGTTCACCAAGGGCAAGTGTAGAGTCCTACACCTGGAGAAGAATAACTGCATATATCACTACAGATAACAGAGGCTGACCTGCTGAAGAGGAGCTCTGTGGAGAAGGACCTAGAGGTCCAGATGGGCAAGAGATTGGCCATGAGCCAGCAGTGTGCCCTTGGCCAAGGAAGTAAATGGTATGCTGAAGCACATCAAAAAGATTATGGCCAATAGGTCAAGGGAGGTGATCCTCTCCTCTCACCTAGTCCACATCTGGAGTACTGTGTGCGGTTTTGGAATCTGCAGTTCATGAAAGACAGAGAAATACTGGAGAAAGTCCAGTGGAGGGCTGCAAGAATGATTAGAGACCTGGAGCGTCTCTCTGGAACTTCTCTTGTGCCTGTTCAGAAGATCTTGACGAGTTTTTGA